>VZSV01000004.1:10756227-10790836 GCA_013398735.1 Nothocercus julius
GGAATCAATGTGTGCATCCTTACAGTTACCAGCTATTTCTGCCAAAAATATCCTAATAGAGAATGATAGGGAGAAAAATATATCATACTTACATCACTCTGGTTATTTATTAATATGTTTACACTTCTGATTGTTCACCAAAATAAAGACTATACTTTACTTTCAAAAACATAGTCTAAAAATAATACCTGCTGGGTATGTTACAAAAGAATTTGTAAAAGAGAAAAAGGTCTGTGAATCAAAATTACAATAAGACTGAATGAAGAAAAGTCCTCAAAGAAGAACATAAACTTTTTTGTTAGGCTCCTTACTAAATAAGAATCCTTTTTACTTAATGCAAGCTCTAAGAAAATTCCATTTCAACCACCTAGTTTCCTACAAGGCTCCAGATCACTGTCTCTAGAGAATTGCATCCTATTTCAAATGCTAGAGAGCTCTGGCAATGCAGAAGCTCTGCAGACAACCTAAAATGTCTCCAAGAAGGCCCCTGTTGCACATTACCTGTGCTAGACACAACTGTGCATGTCTGGCAGGGTTTGGTGGGACCTCAGCATTAGATGTGCAGCTTAGGAGCTGCAAGAGGGTATTTTGTGCATTTTAAGCCACAGAGATGCTCTCAGCACTACCAGCACCACAGATTACGGATCCACAGCCAGCTGAATTTGTGAACTCTGAAAAAAATGCAGGAAAACTTTCCGCTTGCCCCATTTTCCCAAAGGCTTTTTCCAGGCCTGCTGAGCGTTACACTGCACCTGGCTGTGAGGACATGGATGCAAATGGTGGCCGGTGCCTCTGGCCGTCAGCGTGCCGGCTCCATCACACAGTGAGACGTTACCTGATTTCATCCCTGCCACAAGGACTGCTGCAGATCAGGGCACATGGCAGGAGACATTTGTTTACACAGGAATATATATCTGGCTGTTCTGTGCTTAATGAACTTGCAGTCATGTTTACGACCCTGGTTCTGAGAGGGTTGTCAGCATTCTGACTCCCAGCAAATAAATACATCATATTGATCGGTGTTTTAAAAAGACATACCTGAGCTATTTGACACTACCACGAGATACATAAAGCAGTTTGAAACGACTGCTACGAGCACATTTTCCCCACATCTCCTGGTCCCTCAATGTCCAGTCTAATTTCCCTAACTACCAATTTGTTTTCCCTCCTCTACAGCCTGCCATCCTACACTGCTTCCATGTTGCAACCCCTTCTCTCACCTCTGCAGCCATTCTGTTGCACGGCAAGAGCAGCAGGCAGGGACAATACTCACCAGATTTAAGTTCAGATAACTGATAAATCATTTAGACTGCACACTATCCAAGTGCTTTATCACACCGTACTGCAGAAAAGTGGCCATGCCACCTACATTTGGTAGGTGCACTCAGTGTACTACCTAACTTGAGCCTGTCGGCCTCTTCCTACAGGAGCCAGGCCCCAGCAGTGTAAAGGAAATGTCCCGAGGCACTGTGTTGTTGGTGCTGATGCCGCCTACTGTCCCTAGGCTACTACAGCTCAGTGAGCTGCTGACTCGATGCAGAGTATATAGACATATTAGCTTGAAAACTACACTTAATATAGCTGGGTTAGCATGGCACTGTGCCCAGGCTAATCCAGGAGCCCTGTCCCTCAAAGGGGCTGACTCCCTCGAATAGCATATAGCTGTATATTGTTATCCCATTGCAGGGCATCACAGTTGCATCATCTGGACATATTTTTGAACATCACTACCCTCCAGGACATCTTATCAGTATAAACAGATTGTATGTATGTAAGATGCTTATAAGATGTTGTCTTAAATCCTAACTTTATCTTCAAACAAGGAATAATCAGCACATGCCTATCTCTTTCAATGTATATCTTAAATCACTAATATCCTCGTTTTATATACAGGAATTGAAGCATAAATAACTGAAAAAACATATCCTAAGTTGCATGCTGAGATTGGGATGCAGCAGAGAATAGAACTCAGCCTTTCCATTCTCAGCCTAGTGCCCTACATATCAGACAACACTTATTGTGACAGTTTTGTCATACTGCAACTAGCAATGCCCTTAGCTACATGAGTTAGAGTACAAGAGTGATGTTAAAAAGTTCTTGATGTTGGTTTGATACAAAAGCAGGAAGAAGGAAAATAAAAAGCAGCAGGAATAACACATAAGGGATGCCATGTTTAAAACTGAAGAATACCTTGTGGAGAGAAAGGTTTTTTGTACCAAACCAAAACCTTTCAGAATTGCCCCTGCTTCCACTTTCCCACTTTCTCATATTGATGTGGCTGTAAAGCTTATATTATTTGTCCATTCCTTTAAATGTACAACTTCCCTTTCACTGCAGGAGGTTGTATTTTCCATACATAGAAGGTCTTACATTTGGTGTTACATTCTACTCCCTGAGAGCACTGACAAAAGCAGTCAGAATGTAGGTAACCAAACAAAATGTGTGTGTGTTTATGTAGATGCCTCCTCCGCCTTCAAAAGCGACTATATTTCAGTTCCTTGAAGAGGGACACTTGTCCTCACACTTTTCCTGCAAAAGATTCAAAATAAGAAACAAAAAAATCTGGGATTATACTGCCTATAAATAAAAATCACACTCTGCTATCTCAGTGGCTTTGACCTGTCAAATGAAAACAGAATATAAACAAATGAGAAGGAAAAACAACTAACACATTGCAGCCTAGCACTGTCCAGCTGTATTAATCTCTAGATTGTAGTGCTGCAATATTTGAATTTTATGCAGTATTTATACATTATTACTGAAGTCTACATAACATACTGATAGTCTGAAAAGGAGAAAAAGGAAAGCATCCCCCTAAAAATTGTGCGCCAAGCACTGAACATGCTAAACAGGAATAAAATACACACATATATACACACACATATACAAATTGCATAAAAATCAAAGCTCCTTCATTCCTTCTCTAATGTCACTTTTCATATGAAGCATTAAAATTGATATTTTGTTTTTGCCTTCCAGAAGAAAAATTCAGTGAACCTTAGCTGAAACATTCTTCAAGCTCTTTGGGAAGTGATGTCTCAGACCTTCTTTTCAGTCCTGTTCCAGTCTTTGCTCTGTGGTTGGAGTATTTTATTGCTTACTAGTCTTAGCATTCACCAAAGCCACAAGGCCAGGACGTGACTTGCAGCCAAACATATGTTTTGACAACACCTATGAGCATAAAGCCCTAGCACTTAGGTGCCTAGAAAAAGCATAAATATTCTCTCCTACTTTAATATGGTTTGAAAGGTCATTGCAATAACCTCTCAGTTGAAGATGAAGACCGCCAGAAAGTATTCATGGTACTTTATAATGGAAAGATACAACCATCAGCAACTTCTCTGGCTAGCTAAAGCCTTTCATTCCATAGATTTTCCCTGACAACTGCTGGTGCAGTCTTTTTTTTGACACGGAGACAAAGGTTTGACGGCCTTTGCGCAAGGCCCGGACTTTTGGATCCATTGCACGGATGGCACAAGCCAGGTCGTCGCTCACAGGTCCTGGGACATGCAGCCCCACACACCCTGCCCTGAATGGGCACCTCTGGCCCAAGAAATGGCTTGGGGAAGAAAAACAGTTTTAGAAGAAGCTCTTACTGAAGGCTGAGCCTTTGGCAGCTTATGAGGAAAATATTTAAAGCATTCGATCAGGTAAGATGTATCTGACTCTTGTAAAACAACCAATCCTTCGCAAGTACACAAGAGACACTTTACTCCCTCACAAAAGAAGTACTTAGACCTAAACATACATTAAGCTTTGCCAAGGATTAGAGAGCATGTTTGAGTTGCAACTCCAAAGTAATAAGATTTTACAGATCTCTAAGGTAGCTTTTTTGTATATGAAAGTAGATAATATCTGTCAGTGTTGCTTCTGTGATCAGAATCCAGGCTCTCCAGCATTTTGAAGTAATCCAGGGCAGCTCTTAGTCCACACTGCTAGTGCTGTTGCCATCGCTAGGGTAAAACTAATGAGAGACGAAAGCTTACTCACTGTTTTATATTCTAGGCTTCTTTTGGTCTCCAATACTGAATCTTGCACTTTTTTTGTTTGGGTCACAAACCAGAAAAACTGTGGCCAAATAAATTACAAGAATATTAAACCGCAGAGCTGAATCCCAAGAATGGAATAAGGGCAGCAGAGAACTTTTTCTCTTTTGTAAATACAAAATTTAACCATGTTTCTAATGTGCAAAGGGATCATAAAGCCAGGACAGCAAGGCACTACTTTTTCCCTATGTTGTGAACTGTGTCATGCAAAAAGAATAGTTTTTTCATGTCCATTAGCTGCACGTAGGTGTTATTTCCAAGGCTGTCAAGTGTCTGCAATACTGACGTAATTTAGAAGTCTACATTCTTTAAGCCATTAAAATCCAGCATGTGGTCAAGATTTGTTTTCATCTGAACAGGTTCAAAGCACTGACTAGACCACGGTTATTTTTTTATAGTGATGTAGTGATGACAAAATACTAGTTTATTGGATTTCTAGCAAGTAATTGTTTTGCTCAAAATGACAGCTCAGGAAGCACTGGAACTAACAGTTGGATATTAACACAAATCACTTGCAACAGAAATCTTTATAAATAACTTTAAATACACTGCAAATTTCATTCTTTATCTGATCTTCTTTCGTCATCTGTCATTGCCTGTTAATATGCTTCTCTGTTTTTTTCTGCAAACACAGTATTTGCAGACCAAAATGCTCCAACAGAATTCATGAAGTGGCAGATTCCAACTGAATATTTTACATGTAGGCTGACTAAATAACGACAAAGTGATTTTCACATTCAGAGGGACAGATTTTTTATTTTTTTAAATATTTTATATTTTTATATACTGTCTCGATTTCTGTCAAAGCTTCCCATTTCCAAATCAGATTTTTTTTTCTAATTTTGGAGGGAAGCAAGAGAGATACACAGGGTGGATGTTTCTCATTTCCTCATTAGATTTGCTGTCTAACTTCACTGTGCATAGAGAATGCATCTTTATTCTCTACTTTTCATGAAAATAGGGTAAATATTAAATCTGCTACAAAATATTTGTGTTTCTGCCTGCCTTCCAAAGTAAATTATAACTGAGCATGGGTTTTCCCCTCTGGCTTCAAGAAGCAAGGTTAAAGGATCCACCTCCAGAAGACATATCCTTGCTTTCCTGCACTTCTAAAGAGTTGAAAGCAGTAACTATCCCAAGTATTGACGTCCTACATTACACATCTCAAATCCCAAATCATTTGGAGCCACTGACACATTATTTGAGACCAGTAATTTTGTACTGTAATACAAAGATAAGAAGTCTAGGCTTGGAAGACACAGGGAAAAATGAGCTACAGCATCTGATTACAAAATAACAAGAAAATTCTACATTACTATGCCCTTTTGCAAAATCTTGTTTAGAATTTTTGAATGCAACCATCTAATTTCTGGTTCTGCATGTTTAAAATTAAAGTTTAAGCTCTGTCCAGTCAGAGCAGTGTTATTTAAAACTAGTGGGCCACACACGGTCCTCATTTAAACTTAATTAAAGCTCAATATGTCTGAAATGGTTGCATGTATGCACATGCAAATCATTAAAACTTGTGCAAGATTAAAACGCCATTGCTCTCATGGGTAATTGATGCACATTGTCCAGCATTTACTTCCATAATTCTGTTGTCCTTTATTCCCTTCCCATTTTGCATTCTGAAGGAGAGAAGGACAGTTTTTCAGCTGACCTAATGAGAACACTGCCACGGCAAATGAGAAACCAACCTGTGTGCAGTGGAGTCTAGCTGGAAAGAATGCTAATTCTCTGCCTCAGTACTGCCTTCAAAGAGATTATTCAAGCCTCTCTCTAACACGGAACACAGTGATCAGCCAGCAAATGTTAGAGATGAAAATAACCTTTATCTGTTTTAACAAAAAGGTGAACTAAAAAAGCAGTTAGTCATGCCCTGAATGTTTACTATTAGCAATAGAACACAGTGACTTTATTTAGGGCTTATTCAATAACTTTCATTGACGGACTTGCTGCCGTACACTTTGGAATTATTAAACTGGCATAATTTATCTATGATGTGAGGCAAAAGCAAGAATAAAATAAGCAGTAAGAATCTGAAGATTAAAGAAAAAGGATAAATTTAAATCTAGCAAATGCCTGAGATATCTGAGAAATAGACTTAAGCTATAGCTCGCCTCCAGAAAACAAAACGTGTGGAAGCTGTGATGTTACTGCTCTTTTGAAGTGGAGGGAATGATCTACTTAATTCAAGAATCAGATACCCAAAAGCATGAGGATGCTCAGATAAAAAAACGTGGCTCAGTCCCAATCTATCGGAAATGGGTGAATGAGGCAAAGGCTGCAAATGAATCAAAAGCCTGAACATAAAGAAAACCCTGTTAGGATGATAAAATGTGTCACTGTCAAATAGGAACTTAAGATTTCTGAATTTTCACTTGCAAACAAAGTATCAAAGTGATGCACAGAAAATACTGCACAGTGTCAGGAATGCATTTCACTCATTAACAAATACAAACTTTTGCCCATGAACAGTTTTCTTAACACATTTTAGCTTATGGTAATTAGTGACAGCATTAGCATTGGAATTCAGTAGATTAACTCTTAGTCTAAACGAAACAAATAAGGTCTTAGTGAAAGCCAGTTGGTATTATAGGCAGCAGAAATATTTGTAAATAAAATCATGAACACGGTACCCTCTGAGCGAAGAAGAATAGCACAGAGTAACAATTAAACCTGGTAGAATCTTGGCTGACTTATGAATTCATAATGATATTTATATCAAGCTCTTACGTAGTGCTTTCCACCAGGAATATCAAAGCACTTCAGAGAAGTACCAGGACTTCCACTTCACCTATGGGGAAATGAGTCACGGAGATGATCCGGCCAGAGTTAAACATCACAAAAAGAAGAATGTCATCTCTTACCACTGAAGATATTCTGCATTTATATGCAATTATTCATCAGGTTTTAATAGCAAATGAACTCTCATAAGCAATAAAAAGACAAAACAAATTCAAGAGTTGAAATATTTAACAGCACAGCCAATCTAGTGGTAGCTTTTAATATACCTCAGCCTTTGAAAAATTGGTATTTTTTGAAATGTATTTGTGTTTCTTTGTTGGCAAAGGCAAACTGAGCTCCAAATTCTCAGAAATCATAAAAATGATGCTCTGGTAACAAGACCTGTATCATGGGGCTAACTGCACAGAAATGCATTGTGTGCCTAGAAACAAAAGCAGATTGCTAGCGAGATTTTTAATTTTATCTCTAGAAAAAATGGTATGAAGAAGTACAGTTGTACTGCAGTGCTTTGAGGGCAGGAAGATACATGGCTGCAAATCACGGGGGAAAAAGATCCTATTTTTGTCACAAAATGGAAAGGATTTCTGATAATGCAAAGCTATTTATTCTTTTCTATGAAATTCTGAACCCATTTAAGTTTTTATTTATTTATTTAAACTCTTCTTATGCCTTCTCTATTTTATTTTAAAAATATAAACAGGAATGTCTTATGGAAATCAAAAAGTTATTAAAGACCTTGTACACAACCACTCATTATGCCTAGTAGTCTTCGTTCAACAGAAATCAAACCCCTAAAGGGTTTGTAATTCAACATGGTGAAAGCAAATGGCAGATTTGGTAGATTCACAGAGTGGAAATGATAGGATGCTACTTTTGTGAACAGTGTTTAGACCATAAAATTCATGGATTATTTTGTTGTTGTTGTTTTGAATCTGGCATATTTAGAAATTTTAAAATGAATTAGCTGAAGTCTTATTAGCCTTTTTTTTTCCCCCTCTCACTTTCCTCATAGGGAGGATTCCCAAAAGACCACAAGTCCTAGTTTAAACATTTGAATAGCAAAGAATGGGCATTTTTACTGTCACAGAAATAGTAGATGCAGGAGGATGAGGAGACCTATTTTCAGTCAAAGTTCCACAATGACACCTTGAAGAAAACACCATTTGAGTAAGGCAGGATTTCATCATCTGAGAAAGATCCTAAAAATGTGGCCCCAATTCACTCACACATAAGCTGTAACACAGACCACACAAATAATCCCTCCCTTTCAATCAGCTAAAGCCTTCAGAAATAGCTAAGAAAAAGGGAAGATGTTGAATCCCACCTTTCACTCTCATTTACTTCTTCTCCTCATTAGCACCAGAAGTTGCTCATTCATTTTTGTTTTGGCTGCCATAAGACTGACTGCAATTCTTCTTCCTTAGCCATGTATTTTATGCAGGAGAGCACTACGCCAACAGCAGGGCATGGGGAGGAACCCTTCCTCACCAACCCGTTTCAGGAACTCTGGAAAACCCACCTGTTTTCTATTCTCATTGATAAAGACCTTGACTCTGCTGGCAACAGCATCTTCAAAGATACTACAGAGAAGTGCTCCTGTCCCTGTGCTCCTGAGAAGATCATTTTTGTCCAGGAGACAACATGGGAATTTAGTATCAGGTATAGAAACACATCAAAATTATTCAGATCTAGTCTTAATAACCAGTAATAAGACTGGTTATGGTAAGCAGAGGTGGGATAAAACCAATATTTTTTCTTTCTAGCGAAGACTTGAATGATTGGGCTGAAGAGGATAGTGAAGAGGAGCCCACACATTTTGCAGGGGTGCAGAACTTTCCCTGGATGCAGCAGCAGGGAAAGCGTGGGAGGTTGCATGAAAAACAAGCAAACAAACAAAACATTAAGCCTAAAGGTGCTCTGGGTGAGCGAGCATGGGGTCCAAAAGGACAAATGGCTGTGGTCTATTTCAATAAAACACACAAAACACTAATGTGAGAAATCTTTTCTCCCTCTTATGGCCTGTATCATTTGCAGTATCTGACTGGAGAGCAATTAACTCCAGCATAAAGCTCCAGCATCTACTAGTTACCCAGGCAGGCCTTCCATGGTGCGTCTCAGCCTTTCCAGTAATCATCAGCTGGTTTGTTTTCCCCTCCAACACTTACATATCAGTGAGGCTACACAGATGAATGAATCATATGATTTGTTATGATCTGTGTTATCCAACCGATGAGATTTAAACATTTGATCTAAACATATTTGTTAGGCTACAACTTCCATTCGGGGAACACTGGTGGAAATTACTCTACCACACCAAGTAAGAACAGAGAAAATCAGTGATCCAAGTTTCTCCGCATCGCTTTCCCTCTGGCACTCTGTTCTTGAGCACGCCTGTAATTTACAAATTTGATTCTATAGAAATTTGATTCTATAGAAAATAAAGTTAAGGGCACTTGACTTCCATCCAAAGTGTTCAGGAATTCTCGGCAAGTCTGTGAAGATGATGGAAGCCTCATGTAAACTACTGTTTCTATCTGGAAAAAAAAAAAAAAAAAGAGGGTTGCCCTTTTCTGAAAGCACGTCAAGGAGCATGAATTACCGGCTTACTTCTTGGCTCCTGGTTAAGAGCAGGAGCTTTTCTATTAAATCAGATTGTGATTGTATGAAAGGGTAAAAAATAAAAAATAGGGTTATATGTCCCATAATCAGAGTCAGTCTGTGTTCTCCTGCCATCTATGTAATTCAGGTTACCAATCTAACCCTTCTCCCAAGAAGGAATTCACTTATCAGTCACATTTCTCATACTTTTTATTTCATCCTGTTTAAGTCTGAAATTTGCTATGGGAGCATCATGGGATTATTTAGAAATTCATTTGCATTGCCATGTTACAGCACTATATATTCCCATACCTGTAATGCAAACATTCCCTGTTCGAGCAGGCAGAGCAGGGCTCCTTATATTCTTTCAAAAATGATGATATTTGGCACAATGAAACATCTTCAAAACTGGGAGCTGAGTTCCCCCATGCCCCCAAACTGGCTTACAGCACAGCAGGAAGGGAACTCGTCTGAGAGTTGTGTGGAAAAAAACATTTTTGGGCTGACAGTCAAATTTTGCAGTTCTTGGATGAGCGCCCTTAGCAGAAAGACAACTAACATCCTCCGACCGTATCTTAACAGAAACGGTCACCAAGTCAACACTGCATTTTGCCTCAGGTCTCTCTTGTAAGGATGCGTGAGACATTCGCTGAACAAATTCATGAGAGCAAACTCCTCAGAGGATTGAGGTGAAAAAATACACAAGCCACCACCAGCAGCCCATCTAATGCTAGTGCTTCCCAGGGGTGTCTAAGTTCCTAGCACAGCGGTTCCGGGGAGGCTTCCCATGCAAACAAGGCAGAGACAAGGAGAGGCCCCTTTGGCACCTTCAGGCTGAGGCTCGCATATCAGGTGGATACCTGAGCGCTGAGACTGGGAACATCCGGAGATCCGGCTACCCAGCAAACAGGGAAATGTCCACTGGATTAGCAACCACTAGTAAAAGGGGTCAGTCATGTCATTTCATTGCTCTATCAACGTTTACCATTCTACACAAACGGTTGCAAACTGCAACCGCCTATTTTAAACTGCTCTTTAGAAGCTATAAGCAATGACAGACATAACACACCAATAACATGGCCATGAGCCCCTGACATGGAATCATGGCATTTCAGACTGTAAGAGACAGTGAAACTTTAATAACATTATCAAGATTAGAATGTTAATAAGAAATGTTTTGAGGCTACCTGAAGCCTTCTGGAGGTTTCCTCACACTGAACAACATACGCAACGATGCTGACAAATGATGACATGATCACTGGCTCAAAGATTCCTGAGCAGGAATCCATGAATAGCTCTTAAACACGAATTATTAATCCATCCTTTCCCATTTTATAAAATACTCTGATTACAAACTTATGAACTCAAACAGTAGAATGCATACTCCACATTGGCTCATTATTTTTGCTCCAAATCTGATAAATCTGACAAACATCCAGTACTAATATCTAGGTATTCACTAATCAAAATATTAATTTTAATCAGTTCAGCTAGAATACAATTGCATTCATTTTAAATATACTACCAGCTTTCAATTGTCTCTAGAGAGAATGATAGTTCTGTAAGCAGAATTTATCTTCTCCTTTATACTGTTTCTCTGAGAGTTTGCTACCAAGCTTCCTTTTTCTTCTGAAACAACATATGATGTCACCTGCTGATTAGTTAGATGTGTTAGAGATTCATAAAGCCAAAAATAGAACTGCTCAGAAAAATAAATACCTATTAGAACTTCTTTCATTTTTTTTTGCATTACGTTAACAAGTATCAGGACTGTTACGTTAACAAGGATCCGTGCAAGGATCAGGACTGAAAAGATGAGACATAGAGTAGCTTTCATTTCATCTAAGTATTGACATCTAAAAATGTCTGAGGTCTAGCCATCTACATTAGTCATCTACATTACCTCTATAAACACTAATTAAATTGGGAGGAATCATTCCCCTGGAGGGGGGCTCCTTTTCATTTCTGACTACTGAGAGAGCACAGATCAGTATTTTAACTGGACACACATATTTATAGACTACGACAAGTAGCAAGAAGACACCTATTTTGTGCTTAAACTTCCAGAGGAGTTACTGCTTGCCAACAGCATCTCAAGGTGCAAATCCCTTTTCCTTTTCAATGGCACCAGTCCAATGATCCAGATGATCGAGAGGCTTCACAAATGTTATTACCAACAGGAGACAGAGAACAAGAATGACCCAGCTCAGGGCAAGGAGGATGCCAGATCTCCAGTTGTGATGGCAAGGCAGATTTACAGAAAAAAAAAAGAATGGTCTCTGACCGTACAAGGAATGTCAGCCTTCCCTTAGCGTGTTTTTTTAATAGGAATCTTTTTTGACTGTGCAAGTACAGAGTTCACTGAGTAATGTTTCCACTTAGAAGTATGATATTCTCCTTATAACAATTTTATAGTGTTTAACTGTTCTGATGTTCATTTTGGATAACAAACTAAACATGCAGTATCTTTTCATGCCAAATTCTACTCAGCCAACTCCTACCAACTCAATTCCTGCAGGTAACAGTTACTGGACGTTGAAATTCAGACACCACAAACTACGACATATTTCAAACCAGTCATGTAAGGACAGTTACCCTCTCTACAACATTATTATTTCCTAAACTAAAAGAAATCAGTCTCTCAACTTTACAGTTCTAGATACTGGATATTTGAACATGGATCCTAGAGCTTTCAGTATGCAAATCTTTTAAAAAGGCAGTGAATAGCATGAGAAAATAAATACCACCAGTGAATAAAATAGAGAGTTACATCCAGAGCTACAGGTTAACACAGTAACAGTGACTGTACACAGCTACACACTAGCATGCCTGTAGTGAACCAGGGCTCTGCATGCACCATGGCAGCAAACAGGACAACAGGGACAAGTACAGAAATACACTCTAGAAGGCACAGCCAGAAAAAAAAAAAATGTACCCTAAATTCCGAAAACAAGCAGAATTTACTAACTGCCAACTCTACAGCTTTACCAATTGCAGTGCCAGAACTATACGCCAAACTTTACATGACAGATACAGCTGAGTCTCCCTGAACCCGTCACTTCAGACAGGCTCTGTTGTTAAGAGTCTCTCCTCAAAATGGGGAATAGACAGTTCCCTCCAAAGTTCATCAACTCAAGGCATCAAAATGAGCCACCAGAGAGTATGGAGATACTGCTGGATCTGCACAGTGCACAGTCCTTTCTTCACACATTAAGAAGCAAAAAAAAAAGACAGTAAAAAAAGGATGATATTAAAAACAGCAACATCCGCGGAGTAGCTGCTGCAGCAGTTTTACAGATCCGCTGCTTCAGCCGCTTAGCTCGCGTGCTGGCATCAGTTACACTTAGTTCACACTGCAAAATCCCGGAGCCTCGGGAACAACCAGCATCACGGGGATGATGTTCTACACAACCCTACAGCACACCAAGGCGATTTCTTCAAGGAAATTGCTATCTCTTGAAAGAAGATTCCAAAAAAGATACTGTAGCCTCAGCATCCTGACCCTTCAGTGAAGAACAGCAAGCAATAAACCGGGGATAGTTTCCTTAACATACTAAGGGGAACTCAGTTAAAGCTTTATATGTGCTTAAACCGCTGCTGCTGGTTTAAACCTCCAGTTTCTTGGTTATGCCACTTAATTCTCTAGCTGCCAACACCTCCGCTTGATTTAAAAGCTTCCCATGTTAGAAAGCCAAAAAAAAAAGTGCTTCCCCCCTTCCTGAAGTAGAGTCCACAGTTCCCCTCCATACAGAAACACAACAGTGTCATTCTCAGTGATCTAAAAAGCCATGGGTCAGCCCTGCCCCATAAACCTGGTGCTGCCTCCCATCACTAAAGTCTCAGTTTTCCTTTACAGGTCAATAAAAGGATTTACTGTTTTCCTGCATTAACAAATTGAAGAGTAGGTTTGCCCTACTCCGCAGTGCCAAAGGGCACCCCGAGAGCCACGGGAGCCTCCTGGTGAGGGGCTACGCGTCACTCCGCAGCACAGCGCAGAGAGGCTCCTATATGTTAGGGATTCATCTCTCCCCGTTTCATTCTGAGGCTCCCCCCAATTAAAGGCTTTCTTAAAACCACAGATTCTGCAGTCTCTTACGTCACTGTGTGAACGGGATTGAAGATCAAGAGCAACAAAGAAGTGGCTCCACATTAATCCAGCTGCTGGGGAGAAAGGTCATTACACCAAGCCCTTATACCATTAAAAAACATCCTGCATTTACTTCAGTTGGTAATACTGCAAATGCATTAAAGGAATAATATATGAAAAAGGTATTGATCCATTTTCACAACGATTGATTAAAAAATGTCTACACCGCTTGAGGACTCAAGCTCCACAGCATCTGCTGTGTTTAAGCCACACTGACAGACTACGTTTCCCTCACCATGAGTAGAGTGGTGGTGAGTTGGAAGTTTATTCAGTTACGGGAAAAGTTACCCAATTTCAGCAGTTACGTTCAGAGCAGCGAAGCTATATAAAAATATTTTCCCAATCTAGTGCTCACTACTAAAATAAATCTGACTACATTTTGGGAAAAGTCTGTATCCTTTTCATACACCTTAATTAATGGCTTTGCAAGCACTGAGACAAGGAACAAAAATAAAGAGTAAAAAAATATTTTTGCCATTATTTTTCAGTTGATTATGATTTCATATTTGGTGAAGTTATGATTTAAAATTGCAGTTTTAGATTGCAATTTATTCTAATAAAGCTACCAGCTTTCATTGAATATACTAATTAGATTATATCTTCAGATCGTGAATTGAAATTTGACAATTAGTAAATTTATCTAGTAATTCCTTTTAGCAGAGAATGATATTCTGCTGTTAACTTCTTTTTTTTTAATATATGGGCAAAAGTAGATGAGAGCAGCTCATATTAAACAAAATAATAAAAACAGATAATTATAATAGTATTATTTTACTTTCTGTTAATAAACAAAAATGTAAAATATCTATCTTGCAGAGATAGATGTAATATTTAATTCAATGTGTTTGATATTTGTTTCAGTTACCATCAAAGCCAGGTGTTTTTTGAGCATTTCAAGAATGAAATGAATAATAAGAGCAAATGTATTATTCTGTTATAGGCAGCTTCTTGCAGGATTGCCCATTTATTACTTTAAAACATTTCCCTACTCTTGAGCAGCTTTAACAGGTAGCACACAGAGTCTAATTCTTTAACACAATAAGCCTTAAATGTTGCTGTACACTCTCACATATTTCAGTTTTCAAATGGGAAATTCTAAAAAGCACAATAATTAAAAAAAATAGAAGAGACAAGATTATTGTAATAATCACATTTTACCTTTACTATTTTTCAACATGGAAACTATCTTCTATATAAGCATTCTGATTTGCTTTTAAAATGTAGAACCACATAACTATGTTTTTTATATGCATTCATTTCATAGCACTTCAGAAATTAAAGCGAAAAATGTTCATATGCAAACAGATGTTTTACATGAGAAGAAATTATTAGAACATTATTAGAAATTATTAGATCTGTATTTACGTATGCCTAAAATAAAATTGAAAAAGTATGAAGTACATCCAAAATGGTATTGAGTACAAGTATCAGCAGTCTCATATACACATTAAAAGACATAGAGAATATATAAAGAAAAGTAGAGAAGAAAGTGTTTTAATAGGTCTCACAGAAAGATGCAAGATAACCTTTCTTGTCAAATCATATTTGAACCTCAACAGACATTCAACATAATAAAAGACATGAGCAAAGATCACCAGTAAAGTGGAAATATTTATCTTTACCAACAGCACGACAACATGGCATTTTGCACTTACTGAACTCCTCTATCAAAACAAATAAAGCGTAAAGACAGGCAAGAAAAAAAGGAATGAAACCTTGGGTTGTGGTTAAAGCAGATGTCAGCGCCACAATGCCTGAAAGCCCCAAATAAAGTCTAAGAATATTCCTGAAAGAGCAAGACAAGAAAATTGGAGAAACAACACATCGCAACAGCAAAACCAAACACTTAAGAACCTTGCACTTAAGATCAAAAGTTACATTTTTCTGCTGAGTCTTCTGCAAAGTGAGGGAAAAACATTTTCATCCATGAGGCCACGCAAGCAGGAAGTCTCTCCCCTACGCGGTGTCGCTCTGAATCAGAGGAGTAAATTCAGGACAGCAAGAGAGCACAGACTAATAAACACAAAACAAAGGCATCACTGGCACCAGAAGCTCATTGCTTACTAACATGTGACTAAATTAGATATAGTAATATCTTTGTTCTCATTTTGAAGCAGAGTTATCAAAGAGGGCTCAAAAGCATGTGAAATAGAAAACTCTTCATGGGGGTTAGCTGAACAGAGGCTTCAAAGACTGGAGTTTCTCATTTAGGGACCTTGTATATTTATCAAAAAGAATAAAGTAAAACTGCCTCACTGCTCTGCACTGCGAGAGGACAGCACCTTCTTTGAAAGATGTTCCTTTCAATGAAATGAAAATCATGAAGAAAAAGTATTTGATTTTCGTAATATTAATTTAGATAACATAAAAAGCCTGACCGCATACTCACGATGCTGTGATGTTAACTGTTTCTGGAAAACAATTTGAAGAGTCATTTTTTTCAAAATGAAAAAAAGAAAAAGAATTTTATATGCAATGGCTTTTCTTTGAAAAACAAGCTTAAAATTCAAAATGAAAAACATCAGAATTGGATCTGTGATGTCACAGCATGAAAATACTCCCTCACTCCTCTGCTTCATTCCTGAGGCTCAGTGACAGAGAGAGGGACGCTTGTCTTTTTCCCCTCACCGCCATCACCATCAATCTGAATGTAACTCATCTCTGTTTTTGAAGCGAAGAACTATAGGGGTCTGGTGATGCTCTTTACATCAAGGACATCCAGAAATCAACCTGCCTAGGGAACGCCGCTCACCTTCCCCAGGCCTCGGGGGACAGTGGCGTCTGGATAATTACACCAGTGATCTGGAGGTCTGTAGTTGACTTGCTACAGTCATCTTGCCTGTGATGAAAAGGGAACTAGGACTTGCCACTTACCTACTGACCTTGATTAAAAGCTTTAGCTTAATCAGAATATAATACTGGGTTATACAAATTGGTGTATAATCTAGAATGTTTACTGAATAAGCACACTGCCATAAAAGAGCCCCAGCAATAAAATTACTGGAGGAGGAAGTGTAATCTATACAGAGCCACATCATCTTTCTCCTCCTTTATACTCTCAGCAACTTCTAAAAATACTTCTGCAAATACATTTGTGTCAAATATACACTCAAGACGTGAAGATATGATCTCTGTTGTTTGTGTCTCATGGTTATAGAGTTAGCCTCCTTTTTATATTCCGAATGATTAATCTATTTCCATTTTTAAACCTAATGTGAAAAGTGTGTGCCTAATGCAGGTGGATTTGACCTGCAGAACATTCTGCATGTTCTTTGTAAACTAGGAACTGTATTTGATAACTTTCAAAAATAGAATGAATCCACTTTTGAAAAACTAAACCGTAGATTATAGATTCTTATATATTAATATTGCATTCAAGATCTATCTTAACTATCTATTTTTAAAACTTAAGCTATCTATTTTTAAAAACTTAATGCACTGTTCTTACATTTATTTCAGCATACATAGCATTTTAGAAGCATTTCTTCATATGGTCACATTATTAATTTCGTTTAATGGATCCATATTGAATGTTTCGTGTAAATTAAACACATTTATTTTACTGTACTTATGACTGTGAATTTCATTGTCCTGCTGTAGGGATACTGAGGAAAGATTTTTTCTTGTTAATAGGGATGAAATTTACATTCAAGTGTGGTAATAGCTTTACTAGTAGAAATCTGCTACACCCTGCTACAATCAATTCCATCTAAAAGTGCCTCAAATTCGACATGCTCAAATTTGGAATATATTACAAATATGTACAGCCATGCCCACAAACTGACACACACACTTTCAGCTTTTCTACAAATATCACATCATATACAGGATTACATGTTGCGTACTGCACGCCACACTTGAAGACTGCACAACCGTCACTACAGAGGCCTTTCTCAGTATCTCTGAATAGGTTGGAAAAAATCAATCATAAAAGTTTTCTAAAAGGCCATGTTGGGATATTGAAGAACATTTATCACCTGCTTGTCTTCTCATCACTAACCAGTCTCCCATTGGAGGAAGGCTCAGCTTCTTTTCCTGAAGGACTCTCTGTTACATTCCCTCCATTTCTCTCTCTTGAAAACAGAAGGATAATAAGGTTACTCAGGTAACTTCATGGGCAAACCTATGGCTAAATTTGAGTTATATGAGTATAGTTGTGACATACCTCCACTCTATAGTTTGAGACATGATGACACCAAAACATAAGGTAAGAAAACAAATTGAATTCCTCTGACCTAGTTTTTAAATACCTAGGTAAGATCCAGGCACCTTACACTCACGTAATGCTCACAGGAGAGAACAAGGATAAATGAATCATCATGTAAATATGCCTATTTTTTCCTTCTCAGTGAGCAACATTCCCAAGGATTTAGCATAATTTGTTTCCAAACTGTTTACTGAAAATTATTCTCAAGAGATTAGATATAATGAACAAAGCTATGGCTAAAAGGAAAGGGAATAGAGGAAAAAAAAAGGGGAGCAAGCTAACTCTTGCGTGGGTTCTGAACGAACTGGATACTGCAGTTCTCTAGCAACCAAGCACATGGAAAGATTTAATAGTCATGGTAGGCTGGAGCTCAATGAATACTGGCATTTTTATTCTGACAACTGAAATCATAACAGTGCAATGTAAGTAATTTGATTGGGACTCGTGTAGTTCATTTTGTAATTTTTACTGCAAGAATGGTTTTCCTTGCTCATTAGATTACTGAAATCGGGTATTTCAGCTCTCAAAGATTCTAATATTTACCCAAGAACTGAAGGGAAATGTATGAAGAATTTACCTAGTTGTGCTTTGAAAATCTTGCAAGAGCTGCAAGATCTAATTCTTAACAGTAACATAGTACCAAGAAAACACTTTAAGTAGTGTTAATAGCTTTGTCTAACTACTGTGATCAACTTTTCTTCAGATACTTGCTGGATCACACTAACTGTACTATGCTGAGAGTGTTACATACTGTCATTGTTGTTAACTGCTGGAAAATGGCCAATATAAAGAAAAATGGGCAACTGTTGTAAAGAAGTGGCTTTCTGACCAATATCAGAGAAAACTTCTCTTTTCCGTATGACTTGAGGAGTACCTCTATCTCTAACACTTTATCTATATACTTCTCTTATGCCTTACATCTGATAACATCAAAGCTTTTTGCAGCATATATATCCCATGGCAGCCTTGTAGGGCAAGAAAACAAGTATGTCACTCTGTGATAAACAATGCAAATGTTGTAAATTAACACAGTGTTAAAATAGATCTTAAAATACTTGTCAAAAAAAAAAAATAGAACTGAGTAGGTTGTAGTAGGTTGTTTTTCCCCAGTATAGTGGAAAAAAAAAAAAGTGTGAGTTCAGAATTTCCCTCCTCACAGGATGTTGTCTCTCATAACACCCTCAAAGACAACGTGATGAGGAACAGACTAGATAGTGGCTGGCGCATTGGACTGAAAACTGGCTGAACTGCAGGGCTCAGAGGGCTGTGATCAGTGGCACATAGTCCAGCTGGAAGCCAGTCCCTAGTGGTGACACCCAGGGCTTGATATAGGAGCCAACAGCATTAATAACTTCATTCAGGACCTGGATGGTGGGACCAAATGCACCCTCAGCAAGTTCACAGACGATACGATACGGGCAGGAGTAGCTAATGCACCAGAATGCTGTGCTGCCATCCAGGGAGGCCTCAACAGGCTGGAGAGATGGGCAGAGAACTTTGTAATGGTCAACAAAGTCCTGCACCTGGAGGAAGTAACCCCATGCACTAGTACAGGCTAGGGGCTGACTGGCTGGAAAGTAGGTTTACAGATGCCCTGAGGGTCCTCGTGGACAACAGGCTGAATGTGAGCCAGCAATGTGCCCTTGTGGCCAAGGCCAACAGTATCCTGGGCTGCATTAGGCAGGGCATTGCCAGATGGGCAAGGTTGCTGATCCTTCCCCCCTGCACTGATGAGTGACAGCTGGAGTCCTGGGTCCAGTGCTGGGCTCCCCTGTACAACAAAGCCATGGACCTGCTGGAGGAAGTCCAGCAAAGGCCACTAAGATGACGAAAGCACTGGAGTATTAGTTATACAAAGAAAGGCTGAGGGAGCTGGGACTTTTTGGCCTATAAAAGAGAAGGTTCAGGAGGACCTTATCAGTGTGTGTAAATATCTGAAGGGAGGGTCTAAAGAAGACAGAGCCAGGTTCTTCTCAGGGGCGCCCAGTGACAGGATAAGAGGCAAGGGACACAAACTGAAACAAGGAAATTCTATTTAAATATAAGACACTTCTTTATTGTGAGGGTGATTGGGCACTGGAACAGGTTGCCCAGAGAGGCTATGGAGTCTCCAGTCTTGGAGATATTCAGAACTTCACTGGACATGACCCTGGGTAACCTGCTCTAGTTGTGCTTTGATCAGGGGTATGAGACCAGATGACCTCCAGATATGCCTTCCAAGCTCCACTGTTTTGTGGTTCTGTGACTTTATCCTTTCCTTTGCCATATATGCATACACACACACACGTGTACCAGCTGGGTATTTCTCCCTAAAAGCTCTTTACATTCTGTAAGTATGGGTTACATAATGGATTCTTTTTCTATACATATAAAGTTTTATGCTCTTTATAAATTAAAAATTTCATGAACCTGATTTTCTATTTGGACTAATACTGCTGCTATTTTAAGTTTAGTATTTTTGTCCTTATGCCTCATCTACTAGGCAACACACTTCTGCTTTCATCTTCGCTGCTAATACATTCCCAAAATATACTAAGCCACATATGCCAAGGCCAAAAAGAGAAATATACAGAATATAATTAACTCTTAAGGACAGTAAACAACATATTATAATTGTATGTTCCTTCAAGACTGTAAATGTAAAGAATAGTACATGCAAAAAATTATGAGACCAAAAAAGCCCATACTAATAATTTAGGCTCATCTTTTGTATAACATGTGTCACAAACCCTTTCCAGTAATTCCTGCAACAAGTCTAGTAACTTCTGGTAACACTAAAGCCCAACCTTTACAAAGATACCTCTTTTTCACTGCAAGACTATCTTTGTTAAGGTTAATCTAACAGTAAGTTACCCTCACCCTAAGTAAAAACAGGTATTGCTGTTTTAGGGTATGCGTCTTACTGCATATTTGTCTGCCAAATTAAAGGCCCCCTCTAGTTACAGTTATCTCTTCCCATTACAGGTAGTTGCGACCTTTAATCAAGCTATTCTGAATGTCTCTTTTATAAACTAACATTAAGCTCTTTAAGTCTATCAACGTAAGGCATATTTACCAGAGCATGATTCACTCTTGTAATGAGCCAAATACCTTGAGTTCTTTCTACTGAAATCATGAAAAGAAGAAGGGAAAGTGATGACAAGCAGTGATCTGTCCAAACTCTGCTTCTTTTTCACCTTTTCTCAAATCTGGATGCACCCTCAATATATGTAAGGGAATTAAATCAAAATTTCCACATAACTTATTTTTTCAGACAATGGATATATTATGAATTAACATAACTTCACAGAGGTATATGTTGAAGAAACACAGCATCTAATGCATACCACATATGTCACAGAAAAAACATACTGCCTCTGCAGTAAGTACTCTTGCCTATAAGATACTCCAAAACAGATTTTTCAAAGTACCACCCTCTTCAAAGACTTCGGAATCTAGAGCAGAATTACATGCATCTCTTTCCAATTCTTACTATTCCTTTCATGTTTAAATGGACTTCCCATTGATTTATGTTTAACTTCTGAATTTGTTTAGGAGTTGGGCACACACAAGATATTTCAAAATACATCACTATGCATAGAACTAGTAAAAGGCCCCAAGAAAAGCACAAGCAAAATTTACAATACTTTCAAGTGCATCATCCCTAAGTACAGAAAATAAAATATTAACCTGCAAACAGTAAATATTTAGATAAACCACAACATTGGAAAATGAATTAGAAGCAAAAGAACCAGAGAGTCGCTTGCCAGCTGATCAAAGAATACTTATATGCAATGACATCTAAGTTTTCTACCTTAGTAATTGCTCCCTCATAATATACCAGGCAATCATAGAAGAAAGAAAATAATTTGCTTAAAATAAATCTGTGATTGCATTTAAGATGCTATACTCTTTCCCCTAACTGATATGTTAAGCAAAAAACTTGAGATGTTTTGCTTTCCCTTTTTTTTTTTTTTTTTTTTTTCCTCTTTCTCAAGGTTGCAGAACTGCTAGCAATAATTATGGCTATTATTTTTCTTGTACTTTTTAAAATAAATACTAACATGAATCATTACACAAAAGTACATGCCCACACTATTTTCTGTTTCTTATTATTTTTTCCCTTCACAGTTGCTAACAACCACCCAACTATTGATTCTAATTTAGGGAAAAAATGAAGGTGCAGAGCTGCAAAACACACTTCTGATTTGGGTAAATGACACAGGATTATTCAGTTATTAGGAAGAGGAATCAATGAGAAACACAAGAAGACTGATAAAGATGCATCTTGGAATTTTTCTGCACCCGTCTGGATGGTATTGATGTCAAGTTTTAGAGGTTAGTTGCTACTTAACTAAATTAGACAGAGGGCAATGGAAATAAACAGAGAGTATTTCCAGTCCAGAACGTCTCACTGCTCCTAACGATCTGCAAATCTCATGTTATTAACAGTCTGCTATCAGCTCATTAAAGAGCCATGTGGAAATCTTGCCATCTGCATTAAATGGAGCTTCGCAATTCCTGCCCGCAGTACAGAACATGCATGTGATACCCATCCACGCAATGGCCAGCTGCAGTCTAAAAGAGTATTTTCACTTGATATTGTGTTCTTCCCATTGTCCGTTCTAAACATTGGACAACTTCCAGTGTACAAGAAATCATTTTAGGATAACTATAAATGCTGTTAAAGCTTTCAAAGGAATGGACTATTTTAATTCATCTTGAGAAACGGTATTGATGGAACACCTTTTGAAATTACTGATTGAAAGAGCTCAAATAGTAGAAAAGAGTCTATAAGTTATATAAGAGAGGATATTAGACAATCTATCTTAACCACAACATCAAAAATTTCTTATTCTTAAGATAAAATGCTGATTGACAAGCAGTTCACTGGCTGAACTCCATCACTATTCCAGGTAGGATGATGATTCCAAAAAGGAACCAACCCATGAAAATTTTTCTCTGCTTACATAAAATGTGACTCTCCCCCCACCCTTTAACCATTTGTGAAATATTCTGTGAATTATTTATCTGAGTTCTGCTCAAAAGAGATTAAAAGCAGGGAGCAAGAGGAATATCAAGGGGCCACTCACAGGCTTTCTCACTAGCCTGTCTGTGCTGAATCAAAATGAAATAAGAACATCAGAAGCTACATTCCTGTCCAATCTGCATAACTCAAAAGCTTAGAAATTATTCTGCATTCATTACTAAAGCTTTAGTAAAGATCGGATTTTGCTTCATGTTAGTTTGGACATATCATTTTACATACACAAAAACTGCATTTTAAATGAAACAATTTTGTTATTTTTCAACAAAATCTCAAATTACCATTGGATTTTCTTGGGCTTAGCCTTCAACATTTAATACTTAACATTTTAATCCACAAACGTCAGGCAAACACTACATATTTCTTTAATGTTACATTTTCATTAACACTGGGTGAACTGATGCTCGCACCAACACATGCACACTCCCTGTTTAACAGCGCCCAGTCAATGATTTAACTTTCGTAATAACTTTGGAATTATGCTATTAAGTAGTAATTACATTTCAACACACAACAGATCATATTTCTTTTCAACCAACAGTTCTTCCATTTACCAGATTTGCAGAAAATTAAATGCCATTAATGGACCTATCTTTAGTTGAAGAAAGAGAATCACTTTTCCATTGCATTAGCGAATTTTATATTGTGTTAAACCAACAAAAGCATTAGTTGTGTTCATCTACCTATGTCCTATCCTTTTCTAATATTCTTTGTCGTATGTGATGAGATGCATAATTTAACATTCATTTTCTAGAGAATAATGAATTAGACTTTTGTGGGCATATTAAGTCACCGTAATATTTACTTGATAAATGTTGCTTTATTAATAAGCACTTAGCTGTATGCTGGCATTGATCTCAAATGAAATCATTTTTCCAGCATGTGCCACCCAATTCTACAGTACTAGATCAATTCACACTCGCTTTGCTGCTGTCAGCAGAGCTACAACACGCAGTATTCTCATTGCTGACCCCCGAGCAGTCCAGCGCGCTCAGTGCGTCATGCTGGGCTATGGCTGCGGCACCAAACACGGGCAAGGCCTGTGTTTCTAAGAGGGTTAACTACTACTCCCACATCTGTAATTGTAGAAAGCACCCTGCTAAGGTCTTCTGACCACCTAGAAAAAAATAAGATAATTGGCAATTAAAGTGTTGGGAAATTGTACGTAAGTCGTTCAATTGTTGCTAGACTTGATCCTAGTCTGACTGAAATCACTGAAGGCTCCCCCGATGATTCAGGCTGTAAATAACACCCTTAAAATAAATCCTATTCAAGGGTAGGCCTGAATATGTGTTCTATATTTTACATGCTCATAACTACTAAGAACAGTGAGTTGGTACTGCTCATCAAATTTATTTTTAGTGCATATCCCTCCTAAACAGTTAATTTGATAATCTAATGTTCCTCTTTACTATGTCATTTATCTCTGCAGAAACACCAATAAACTCTACACAAATAAAAAGTACAGCAAGCCTAAAAGAGTTTATGATACTTCTTCCTGAACTCAACAGGCGAAGTAAATATTGGTCAATTTACAAGACCAACAAAATAATTAAATATTGGCACTCCAACAATAAACCGGCATATCTAACACAGCTGGTGATGAAATTTCTGAGAACCAGGATGCTAAAAAATGCCAACACTGTTCCCTGGGTGCTTTTCTATTCTCTTTGCCTTTCTCATCTTTCCTTGTCCTGCTTCCAATCTACAGTGAAGGGACACGTCTACAATGAACGGCTTTAACTCGATGGTGATCAGGGAATCTCCATGACCGCATCTTGTGTCTCACTGCTTTTATCTGTATTAAGTGCTAGTGCTTTCACTAAATAAACATTACATTCTGGAACACTTTTTCCAAGACTGTGGAAGAATTGCTTGAAAAGGGAGAACTTAGGGAAAAACTGGGGCCGAACAGAAGTTAAAGCATTACAGAGGCTTGACTGGGGTGAGACACAGTTGCCACTTCCAGGATGGTTGGTAGGCAGGGACTCTGCTCCTCCACGGTTCCCTTGGCAGCACAATCTGCTCCCCAGCAGCTGCAAAGAGGAGTAATGGAGGGTGGAGAGGAGTGAAGACACCACAACCAAACTCTGTTGTACTCCCTGTGATGGGCCACTGATAAGCTGCACAGTACCTGCCCAAAGGTGGATATAGATGTCCCGTGCTAAGCCAGCACAGGTGGAAAATCACTCCTTTCAGATGAACTTTTCTTGAACTTTGCTCATTATAAGCTCCTTACAATGTCAAAAGACACCTCCATCCCAAAAGTTACCCGCCTCCGAGGTACAACCACTCCTCACTGAGCATGCGCTCTGGATTCTCCACTGACTGTACCTTCAAATGAAAGCAAGAAACTTTTTCACCAAACAACAATAGTAAGTATGACTATAGTCTCTCAAGCTCCACCTGAATGTAAAAAATATATAAAAGATGAACTAAGGAGGGGAGAAGTTGGGGGGAAGACTCCATGGTAACTTCTGGATCAGTCAATGGGCTGATCTCCCATTCCTCCCCTCGGGTCGGGACGCTACCTGAGGAGACTCGAGACGGAGAGCCCTCTCCCATCTTCTGGGGTGAGTGCTGATTGCACATTTGTACATCAGAGCTAGCTAAAAACCCCACGCTGTAGTAGAGAATTTCCTGTACTGACATCCAAAACCTGCTTTGTAAATGTGGCATTTGAATAAATCATGCTGTTTGTGAACTCAACTATTTGTTTGTGGGGGTGATCAGATCTACAGTTGACAACCTGTTCATGAATCTGGTACTGCCAGAGTTGGGCCTATAGCTACCACAGTATTTGGTATCCCTACTAAGAGATGAGTCCAGCTGTCCCCAGCCCCTCTAACCTTTGAGGATAAGCTGGAACACGAGCAGGTTCATCTCTTAGCAAATTAGCCAGCTGGAACATGAGGGTGTTCATTTCTTAGTCCCCCCTTCAAACTGCAACAAGGATCAAACAACTGTTTTTTGTTGGGTTTTTGGATATCAGTTACACTAGGCCTGCCTGGTCAGTCTCTGTTCAAAGTCATTGCTTGAGAGAATCTTTTTATCCCAAGAAAATGGAAAAGCTAGTGTGACCTACTTTAAAATACTCATGTGCTGACACTGCTTTCAAATGAACATCTAATTCATAAGATTAATTGCAGAACTAACTAGTTTAATATGATATAGCAATAACTTACCCCAACTTGAATGAAAACAAACAGCAGCAACAAAAACCCAATGTCCTCCACACATATGCAAAGAAGAGGCAGGTGTTACTGGATAAGCCAGGTGAGCCATGCGCTGATTAATGAAACAGCCTTGAACTCTGTTACTCCAAAATGCTCATTTCTAGCTTCCCCATAATAATTCTTTGGCATAATTCTGCAGACTGGCAGCATTTGTCTCCTCCTACAACTATTGAGTCTGCCATCAAACCCCTATGCGTCACCTCCAGAACAACTTTGCCCAGGTTACTACACAGCACCTCTCCTGACATTGAAGACGAAGACAAACCTGAAGACGAAGCAAAAATGCTACTTATGACACAAACAACATTCTAATTTTGCTGCAAAATCTCCCTTCCAAACAAATCAGTGCTTTGTTCGTAGGGTGCCACTTCTATAGGGACTCTTGTGATTTATGCAAAGTTGTAATTGCAGCATATTTACACTAAGGCCGGTGTTGACAACAGCGTCACCGTAGCAGCATGGCAGAAACTCCATTAATTGCTCAAGAATTTACCCAGAGCCTCGGGCACATTCTGCAGCCTTGTTGAGCCCTATTCTCCTAGATTGCCTTCTTAGCAATTAACCCAATTAAGCTCACTTAAAGTTAGCTCATGCGTGTCTACAAGTGCTAATAATGTTTTGATGGTGGAACAGGCACTTGCTGTTAGACACCTATAGTGCAATGCCTTTCAGTGGGATTTTGGTTGCTTTGAAAATGCTTCCCAAAACTGAGATTGGTAACTTGCTGGATCTACAGAGAGCATCAGCACCTACAGCTAGCAGCTATATGTTACTGGGAGAGTACACCCCAGGCAGTGGATGACAGGCTTTGAAATAAACTATTGAGAAGTAGGTGAAAAAGTATGGAGAAGAAATTGAAGTGAGATTACATCACAGAGTGCAGCCTTATTTTATCCACAACTACAGGCATAAATCCTGTGACCACCAATAATAATACAGGACCCAGTTACTCATTACAGTTTGCTACAATAAAAGACAGCAACTGCTGTAGCAGGTTGTTCAGAGGGAGGGGAAGGCACACTGGCAAATTAAGCTTTTCCAGACTTTCAAACAAGCACGACACTTTTGCTATAGCTCAGTCTAAACAATACCATATTCAGCAGTTGTTTAAATTTAATATATCCTTCAAGCTACTCTACATTATTATGGCTCTGTCTACATTAGGAAATTAAAGATGTCCTGAACCAGACACAGGTAAAATGCCATCAAACAGCCCAAATCCCCGCACCAGGACAGGGTGGCTATGTTCAAACTGCCTGGTGGGAAAGAGTTCCTGACCCACAGTAGCTCTGAACTGCTGATTGTTTCTGCAGGGTGCTACTTAGCTCCTTCCAAGCCCTTGAGCTGTTCCAGCAAGTTAGGAGGACAGGCACAGGGGTGCTAGCGCACAAGCATATTCCCTATCTCTCTTTGGTTAGCAGCGTAAGGGTCCCAGAGATCAGCTCCAGCAAGAGGTCTAAGGACAGAATACTACTTTTACACACTTGCATAACAGACAGAACCAGTGTTTCAGATCTCGTGCAGTTAATAGCTTCTTATTCTAATTGAACACTGACATCACCTATGAGTATCTAGACGCTATTGTGAAAATTGCATTTTTCCATTTAAAAGAACACCTTTCTCTTTGGATATTCAACCCTGTCTAACCACTTTGGAATATTCAAATGCTCATCTTGCCATCTTCATCAGAGACACTGAGCAGGCAATTTCAGTTCAGCAGCAAGTGTAAGTCGTCAGAGTCCTGTCAAATTCAAGACGCTCATCTTGAGCTATAAATTAGCCTATTGCAAGTTTGACCATTATCTCCCAGGATATAGGAGCAGCAGCATTTGCAGGCTACCCTCTTTGCCTCAGTGTAATAAACGCACTTGAAAAGACAGATGCTCTTGATGACAATGCCAGGATTGCCCTAGAGCTACAGAGCACCTGCTAAGAATAACCACACAAGTTCCATACAAGCATATAACGCCCACAGGATTTTTTAGCTGATATAACAAACTGATTGCAATGATTTTACAATTAACAAACATTATCAGCTGAGAGTTGTGCATCTAGATTCCTCACATCAAAGTCACTTTGGTTCTATAAATACCCACTTCTCAAATGCACTGCTCTCAAGGTACAATGAAAGTCATCCTGTGGTTCCAGGATACCTTCTCTATATATTCTTCTATCTGCACCGTCACATCTCTATGAGAGAATTGATTTTTTATTGTGAAACATCACTTCAAACACAATTTGGCCTTTTTGCATTTGAAAACAAAAATTGTATGGCTGTTAGATAGGAGAATTGCTGTAAGAAGATAAAACGAATCAAGCTATGGTTTCACTATGAACAAAGTAGAATAATCTATCATTCTGAAATCAATTCTTGAAGTACTTTTATACTTGCAATTTCTGCAGCTCATGGACTTTTCTGACTGAATTTCTGCAAGCATCTTCAAGTTTAACCAGACTTATGCACCTAACCATGAACTTACTAACCTTTTCTAGAGAGAAGTGCACAAGCTACTAAAGGACAGCACATCCAAAGGGAACACTGCAATTTTTGATAAAAAAGCATTTAAATAATTAAATCCAAGTGTAAAGCAAAACTTAGGACTAACAAAATATAAACAGAATAAGATTGACTTTTTTGTGATTTTTTTTCCTTTAGCATGAGAATCCATTTTAAGAAAAATCCTTGCTATTAAAGTGGAAAGCTCTTTATCAAAATGAAACAGACCACTAAACCTTGTTTTATATATAAATTAATCAAATTAAAAATATCTAAAAAATAATATTGCTTTGCAGTTACCCCACAGAAGTGGGAAAAGACACAAAAAACATACATAGTATTATGTTACTTCATGTTATGTCATGAAGTTATATCATATTTTAAAAGCTTTAAATTTAGTACAGTAACTAAAAATGAATCATTTGACAATATGTAATTTAACATGTCATTTAAAAAATAATAATTCTTATGGGACAGAGGAATATGACAGGCTGGCATTTTCCAGTAACTCATCTTTCTGACCAGAATGCACTAGAATAATTCATATCCACAAGCAGCACAGTGAGGCAATTATGACAAATCTAGCTGTATCTGCTGTCTTACAGCTGCTTTTCAATGTGTCATTTTTAATAAAAGTGTTACTGGGGAATGGGAGGGAGAAAGTAGCGATATTCCTTGGATGCTGCTGCAGGATTTGAAACACTGATCATATGAAATTAAACTACAAAATGTATCTTATGCAACAACAACAACAGAAAACCAACCTTGCTTTATAAAACTTTAAATAACCAGCAGAACTCTGTGAAATCAAACCACTTATTTAAATAGGTAGATCTTTTTCCGCATTAACGATTTGGCCCAAAACCTCACTACAGTGGAGCTGAAAGCACTAAAGGCCAAGTGGTTATGTACGATAACACGGAAAAGGTTGCAGAGCCTCTCCATATAACTGAAATATTAATCTATGTTTTCACACAGTTCTACATTTCCATGGTAACCAGTAGAGAAGGGTTTTCACCCTGAAGGGATTTTTCTTTTATAGGAGCACTGACCTAAGGAGAAAACCCCCACTGGAGCAGCACTAGCCTACTTGTTGCTGAAAGCCTAGGAAATTGGAGGAGAGAGATAACAGCACCAACTGGAGGAGCGGATGGGTGCACCTAGGACAGACCTGGTGGTGCAGGGATGGCAAATGACAGATAGGCACAGCTCTGAGTAGCCAACCCTGCTGCTCCTTTCACTTCCCTGTGCCAGAAACGGCCGCAGGTGGAATCAGGTCCACATCAGCCAGATTTGTTTCATATATAAGAAATGCTGTTAGGGATACAGAATGTCAAACGGAATGTCAAAAAAATAGAAGGAAGTGATTCCATATGAGAAATATCACACAAATAACTTCACTGATATCACTCAAGAGGAGCCTACAGCCCTTTTCTGATCATTACCTCATTCAGATTCACTTTGTGCCAAGTGCAAGAAAGGAGAGCGCCATTTCCTATGGCCTGAAAGGTCTAACACCCACATCAGCATTTCAGAATATTGTATTAAATGTTCAGGCTTCTTAGCCAGTGAATAAGAAAAATGAGATGCCACCAAAACCAAACTATGCCTAAATTACTCACAGTGGGTACACAGGCACTAAACAGTTCTTAATCTTCTTCCCTCTGTCATTTTGTGAAGATCAGATAAACTTATCGTTTGAACAGACAGCTCTTGGACGGAACAGTCTTGGACAGAACTTTAACACCAGAACCAGCTCCATTCCCTACACTCGCTGGACTTTGAGGATCAGCCATCATGTTGCCAATTTTTGATTTCCAAAATAACATTCTTCTCACTGAAGAAGAAATTATCACAACCTCCTTGTGAAATTCACCTGATCAACCCCTGCATTGTTAGCCTGTTATTACTTTTCCCCAATGCGTTATTTTTCATTCCTCGCATTATTCATCACTGCTTTATTATCTTCATCATTTCTGTGTAATAAAAGCTTAGTGCCCTGGGCTGAAATACATGGCATAAATCTCTTGTCTAAGAGAGAAGACTGAAACCAAGCACAGCTATCAACTCCAAGTAAGTAATCTGACTCAAGACTATCCTGATGACACCAAGAAAGAGTGCGCAACCATATATATATATAAATATATATATATAAAAATCACTACATATAGAAGCTGACATAAACAAGACAGCTTATAGAATATAAAATGTATACAGCAAAAAAGTTTACTTGGCACTATTTGGAAATGGCTTAAACAGCACAGTATTTCACACATACAACATTAAACAAAAAACATGTTTTTGTATATTTTTATGTTCTCAGTGGATTTGAAGTTGAGACATGAATATAAAAATACTGTATATTTATATATTAGCAAAAATGCTACATATATATGTGCTTTTACACTAAACAGTAAAAAGATGCTTTTCAGTATAAGATGGTTTTGAAGCAAACAAATCGCTCTGTGAGAAGAGCTATTGAAGCTTCCTAGCAATATATTCTATGCTTTATTATAGCAAAAAGTAGATCCCCCAGGCCTTTTCCTTAAACATGCCACCTACTCCTGAAAACCTCCCAGTTTTCATCCAATCTCTTGAAACCTTTCCAAGCTTTCATCCTAAAATCCTTAACATCCTGAATTACCAGCACAGCAAGAAGCAGTTCCAGGCTATCTACTGACAACTGCCAGCAGAGCAAACAAGACAGTTAGTAGTTCTCTTTTGTTGATCTCTGGCTAAGCATTTCCAACAGTAAATCTGATACATTTGGTTCATCAGACACTCTAGAAGAAAGCACTACTAATTAAAGCCAGTTGTGAAATGTGTATGTGTCAGAGCAATGTTTGACAAACCAATGCAGAGTCTGCACTCCCCATTTTCTGAGGCAGATCTTCAGTCTTCCTTTTGGAATATAAATTCCAAGTGCAATTCACAAGGATACTCACACTGAAGGGGGAATGAAAATATCTGCGCAACACGAGTTTTTAACCCATAATCCTACTGTTCTACCAAAAAGAGAAAGCAAATAGGGGGGATCCTTCTCCACAGGACAGCTCAAAGCAAGGCATGCTATTACACTGACATCCTTAGAGTTGCATTAGGTAGCATGTGTACTTGTGAGGAGGAACTCAATTTCTTTATGAGCATTTACGAGCAGTAAAAGGTATTGAATTCCTGTGCTACAATCAGCACACTACTAAGAAAATATGCCAACTTATAAAGAAAGAAAATATGCCAGTACCTGTCACAGCACAACACTATGGCAAAATAATAATTTTGTTATATTTAATGACTACAGAAATGTTAACCATATAAAATGATATCTCAGATCTGCTAACCTGTCTGACTTACAAAGATGGTAGTGGCAGTTAATAGTTACTAGCACTAACACAGGAATTTGTCTACAATAAAGCAACCACCCTGCAGTCTCTTACCATGCAGTCCCGCGGTCGGGGTGCCCAGGTGCCTGCCAGCTGCTTTCCTTGCTTAGTCAGCTGGTTTGGCCAGGAGGCTGTTACTTTGATAGAAATCCAAAGCACAATGTTGAGAAAATACTTTAACATTAGAGTCCCTCAAAAATCCACAAAAGTAACAAAAGTAGTAAAGAAGAAAAAAGATTTTGTAAGCACAATAAACATAAAAAATCTCACAAGAACACAGAACAACTTTGCTTCTTCACTGCCTTTGGCTGATTTAGAGCAGGTAAATGTATTTATCCATCCATGTTTGCTCTCCAAGCTGGAATACAGGATTAGCATTATATTAGTAAGTACAAGATTTTGGCTTCACAGGGTTCAAATCCTTTCCCTCTTTATTTTTTTTTAACCCTACTGAAAGATTAAACTTCCAACACTGTTTTATTTTTGTTTCGTTGGCATCACTATGTGTTCAGCAAGCTGTCTCATCACCAGGCAACTATATATTTTGGTGAAAGTATCTGCTTATGCAACATGATTGCTACTTGCATCAGCAAATGGAGAGTGTCAAATAAAAATACTTAGAAGTAGTCAATTATAAAAAATTGGAAATGACTGGAAAAAAAAATCTTTGCTAATAGCTACATTCATGTTTATCTGAAACGAGCAGACAGATAATTAGTGTCTTCTGTTCAGTTACCAGTTTAACATGTGAAAGCCTGTTTGTCAAATACTTTCCTGCTCATTTTTTCCTTACACCTGTATCTTACCAAATGAAAGTGAAAATATAAGCTATTACCAGGATGAAGATGGCAATTATATTAATTAATTTTTGTATATGTTCTACTGGATGATTTTGCAGTACTGCCTGCTAAATCTCACAGGAACCCATAAAACTCTAAAACAGAACTTATTTCTAAGCTGCTGAATAATTTCAAACCTACTTCCTTCTGCTTTTATTAAAAAGAAAAGGTTGAATAAAATTATAAATCTTTCACGGAATTATTACCAAGAAACACAAAAACTGAAAGTAAATTTTTTTCACTATTAATGCAACTGTTTTGATTTGGTGGGAGACGTTTTGTACTTCAGGATTTTGAGAGCACATCAGTTATTCAGATGACCTGGTCATGAATTTGTTGATGTCAGTAAAAATAATTTAAGCGGTCTGAGAGGGGCTTTTGTTTGGTTGTTTGTTGTAAGAGTTATCCAACTTAGAAGTGAAAGAAGATTCTTAAATAAAAGATGCAGTGACAATTAATTTAAATGTTCTCTACTGCTCCCTTCTTACAATTTATCAATCCATTAAAACAGTGATCTCTTTTAAAAAGTAAATTCTTCAGAGACAAACTAACATCAATTCAACATCTATACAGGAAAAAAAAAAATAGTCAAGGGTAAAACCAATTTCTGTTAGACCAGAATCAGACACAAATGCAAGTGGAAACATCAGCATCACCTCCTTTCTCATAAAATCCATATCCAAATCCAAAATCTCATAAAATCCAATCATGCAAATATTTAATCATGGACTTGGCAAACCCCACATCATGACAGTATCAGCAGCAGCAAATGATGCCCCGAGGTTTCAATATGTACTGACTTTTCCATTACTTCATTTAGTGATAAACTCAAAAACAGATCTCAAAAATTGACCTACTTCTTGCGTCTTAGAATTTTCATTTACTGCCTCTAACGATAACCACAAGACTATTCTTCAGGGGCCACATCAGTGTCTAAAGCGGAGAAAGAAAATGAACATAATCCCCAACTCTCAATAGTCAAGCCTGAAATTCAATCCCTGACAAAAGCACATCCTTGCACATACTGTACAGGACAACCATCTGTCCAAGTGTGTCGATATAAAATGCCCTTATTTGAACAGCTATCCAAAATCCAGAACATTTATTCTGGATTAAACAAAATATGTTTTTAGACTACCAAATGATTGCATTATGCAGGAAGATAAAGCATTTCCTATTAATTTACACTGAAATGGATCTTCTTATCATGCAATGAAATTTCGTCATTTCTTCTTCCTTTGCATCTACAGTAATTACTCAAATTTTGTTATAATTTTTTGACTCTGCATACCCCTTGTAACAGCTGAAAGTCCTGTTAAAAAAAGGGGAAATTACATTACCAAGAACAGCACGTCCATCACAGTGCTCCACCTGAACTACTAAAAGCATTACTTGCTGTAAGTATATTATATAAATAAGTGCAAATACTTGTGTGTGAGGACCCCCACATACTCACGTATTAAATGCTTGGGTTCAAAGGCGAATGAAACCCTGTGCCCAGGAAGATGACAAACACCATCTTTTGGGCATTTCCTAGTGAGACGCTAGGTATGTCTGTGAGCTAAACTGAAGCTACAGAGGCACCTGCAAGGAGACAAATGACACTGGCAAATAGCATAAGGGGACCTGCCTTTAAAAGACAGCACTGAAATTTTCACTGTTCAGACACTAGTTGTGGGGGCAGTGTGTTCGTCTCAAATCGCAGGAGTGTTTCTCTTCGTTCTAGACTCAGAGGTCTGGAAAACTAAATGGTGCAGTCAGGTGCTCAGATTAAAATATGGAAAGTTGTGAGAACACCATTGCAACAGAGTGTTTTCTGCACACACTTTAAATGGGCATGAATTTGAGAAACAGATCATTAAATTAATGTAAGGAGTTTGACTGT
>VZSV01000004.1:10791083-10806191 GCA_013398735.1 Nothocercus julius
TCACTGCATTTTAGTCAAAATGAATACATTACAAATATGGTAAATAACAGATAAAATCACCTGGGACAACATTCATTGCCTTGACCTATTCTTTTTTTTCAATACTCAAAATTATAGATCAAAGAGCCCTGATACTCATACCTGTGTTGAACATGGTACTCACCTACAAGCAGCATGTTTAATTCTATTCCAAATAAAAAATGACCATTTGGAAAACATGGCACAGTATCTTCTGGTAAATTCCTTTTTTTTGCATCTTTACGGTAGCAAAAAAAAAAAAAAAGTTAGAATGAAAAGAAAATAGGATTAATAATATAGTACTATGAAAAACGAGAGAGAGAGAGAGAGAAAAAAAAACTGTAATTCCATTAAAATAAGGAGTTGTTTATCAACAGTCTAAACTCAGAAATATTGTAGAAGAATCACAACTATCCAAAAATCAAATGCCTCAAAAAACTCTTTTCTCCTCTCCCTCAAAATTCAGCACTACGCTTACACATAATACTAAGAAAGTTTAATGGAAGAGAAGTACAATCATTATCTGTAGGATAACTGTAGAACAACTGCTTTTTTTCCTTAGAGTTACCACGCACTAACAGGCATGGTAAGACCATGCATAACAACATAAATATGGCCAAATCACTGTAGGGCCTGGTTTTATGCATTCATTTTGAATAGATATTAATTTTGTCTGTTAAGGAAGCCAAGAACAACTATACACAAATTACCTGTCAGAGAAAAGTCAACTTTTTTTTAAGTCGCCATATGCAGTTAAGTTACATCACAGTTAAGCAGTGCTGATGCTGTCGCACCGCACTGTAGTAGCCAAAGTGTCACAAAGGCTTTTTTTTTTTTTTTAAGCTTATTACAAACTAATGTCTTAAATAATTATACATATGTTGATTTTAAGAGTGGTGGCAAATTCAGATAGCTTTATTATCATAATTACTCAGAACAAAAACAGCATTAAAAATAAACATAGAGTAATTACCTGCAAGGACACAGGGTTTAGTTCATTTTAATTCAAACTAGTTATCTAATTTGCTTACAAGTTCTTAGAAAATCATCTCAAGACACAGAAAGTGTTAAAAATGTGCTACATAAATACACAGTTTAATGATTCCTAAAGAACCTGAATTAGCTTTTTAAGTATGAATGGAACTCGCAGTTCACTCTACAAACTGCAGAACACCTCCATAATTACCAAGCTTTTCATCACATAAAATTGACAACTTCATACAGCAAAAGCATCAAGCAAGCACTTGTCAGCCAGAACGCTTGAAGGCACAGGTATTCACTGCCAAATGAAAAGCTCAGGCAATTACAGAGTCTTGAAACAAAATTAAAATATAGTTTCATTTTGCAAGCTAAAGAATATATGAAATGCTAAACACCTACACACCCACAACTGAAAAGCACAGAATAACTTGCCTGACTTATACAATGATAAACCCAACCAGTTTGATGTCCAATGCCAATGTTGAAAAGAGAAAACAGCTTTTTTGGAGGTGAAAAGCTCACTATGTATTTTTTGGCATGCTAGAACATTCAAGCTGTCCTTAGCAAGAACCAAAAAAAAAAATGATCACAGGCAGTATTTAAAATTTTTATCTTTAAATATATTCTTATCACATTTGCAACCAAATCAATGTTTGAACCTTGAACTAGTAAAATGGTTTCTGTAAAATGATAAGGTTTTAAACTCATTTGAGTCCTTGTTCTACAAACACATCTGCAGTGCAGCATCACATGAGGAAATGCAGAGATCATGTAATGGGCAGCCTATCGTGTAATGGCCAACATACATTCCTACAGAAAACTTGCAGCAACTAAGGGAATAAGCTACAATGGGACTCCCTTAAGAGAAGGTTCAGACATTGTAGCAATATAGGAAAAAAATAGTTATATATATGTACACACATATTAAAAGTAGTTTTGTTTTAGATGGAGCAGTGCTTCTACTGTTTCAAGGACAGATCTTTTAGTCTTTATTACAGCAAATAAATAGAATTTTGAGTGCTGTCCTGTTAACAGCACCTAAAAGAGCTGAATTCTCTACTCTAAGTAAGATCTACCATGTAAATTACTTCTGATCTTCAACATACTCTACAGACAAGAGTCATTAAAATCACTTTTATATCAGTGCCACTCCCTTGATGTCAGCTCATTCATATTCCCAATGTAGCCTCTCATATGTGAGATTAATATCAAGGTCCATTAACCAGCTGGTTAATCAGAGGAGACGACCATAACATCAGAGGAGACAATACATTTTTAGGAACTGTAATACTTTTTTCACAAGGGTTCAACATACCTTAAGGTCATGGTAAATGGCTAGATTGAAGTTCTTTACATTATCAGTAGCAACTGGAAGGTTTCAGACTCATAAAAGCTTCAAGAGCAGAATTTTAAATTTAAAAAGTTTAGTAAAACCAGAAAGTTACTAACATTTATGATTGATAAAGGGGAAGGACCATCTTGAAACAAAGGTGCCTACTACATAAATAATTTACTCGGTTACATTAAATAAAATCAAAAATAAATAAAATAAAGCCTTTTGAATTATATAAGATTAAGAAAAAAGCTACAGATAATTTTCATGAAACAATGTGAAACAAGTTTTCATGACTATTTTTTTAACCATTGAAAAATGGCATTGGATGTGCTCCTGATCAGCCACGTAACAGAACCTTCATAAAGGTACACAAGAACACAGAACAAAATTCAAGTTTCAAATGCTTAGGTCTAACCCCATAAGCAAAATTAAACTTGAAAGAAGTTGAGAAAAATGTTTCCCAAGTCAGTGACTGTTCACTGGAGTTTCACACTGCATTAACAGATGTCCCAGATTTGCGTTGCCATAAAACCCCTGTCTGTGTAAGTTTGTGTTGTATAAATGGTGTGGATATCCCTGGTGTGGATAAGAAATGGTCACCAGAAAACAGTGTGCTAAGGAGAGGAAAAATCAGGTGCTGAGAAGTGGTGCCCAACTCTCCCACATCCTGACACGCTTGGGAGACTTGTGGTCCTGGTGCATCTGCCAGGAATGAAGGAAAGCCCCGGTCAGCCCAACACGCACGGGCACCAGCGACGGACTGTGCAGCTCCAGGCGCTTCTGAGGCCTGTGTGTGCAGTTGGGCACTACAGGATGCTTGACATATACATTCACAGCTGGCAAAACCCAAGGGCCTTTCTGAACACCTACCTAAAAGCCACTGGCACAACAGTTCTCATCTCGGCTTTGCAGTTAACACTTATGGGTAGCCTCTAACCAGATAACTATGAGTGACTGTGCACGATGCGGCTGCAAAAATAATGGACTGCAGAAATCATAACCTGCTTTTAATAATAGTTTAATAACAGCTTAATTAATAAAAGGTGTTCTAGTATATACCAGTGGTGATCTGTGGAGCCCCTGTGACCATGGTTGAGCCCTGACTTGCTCCCCTATTCAGGGAGAAGGGAATTTACATCAGTGTTTGGATGCTCTAAATATGTTAAGAACAGAACCTTGTAGGCACAAAGACATGCACCACCATACTGCCACAATATATATTTTAATATATGAATTTCTTTTTCATACAACTGAAGCTGTTTACTAGAATCGACTCAAAGAAGTATTTACTAATAGACTTGGAAGAAAATGTATGACAAACTCCAAGAGGTTTTCAAATCAGACCTAGTAGCTGATGCATGCCTCTAGGCTCATGGAATTCCATGAATTTTAGTGGATTCTGTCATTCTTATTTTAAGAATACTGTGATTTTACAACTATTCACATGGCCAAAATCTTTAAAAGCTGTCAGAGTAAAGACACTTAAACCTCTTTCAGCAGTAAGATCCTGCAAACAAGAACTCATCTTTAATTCCAGCTTCACTATAAGTAATATAAATAAATAAATAAACAACAGGTATAACATGTCATGTAAGTCACATTGCTGAATCAACTGTGAAGACTATCCTTGCAATCTCTGCAGACATACTATATTGACACATAAAATTCTTCGGTAAATAATAGGCTTCAAATGATATCAGAATATGACTGTACTATATAATGTTATTTTTACATAGTTCACCAGAATATATAGCATATTAATGGAATAAGTTGCATAATTGCTGTACTAAAACTATATTGTTAAAATATTTTTTCACCTTTTGTATCAATATTACCATGATTTTCTGTCATAAAGTAATAACAGTAATATAGGCCACAGAGGACACATGTCCAGTCAGAAATTAAAAAGGGTTGTAGCATATGCTGATAAAATACTCAGGAAGACTGCTTTAGAATCTGCGACACATATATAATTACCCTACTTTAAACCATTTCCTAAGCAGTATCAAATATAAATAATTATATGTAAACAATAGAGCCATTCAGCCACCCTATAAATCTCTTGTATTTCTCGAAAGAAAATTCCCTGGAGCATGAATCTGAAGGAGGAATTGGGGTACGTGCTGAGGAAGACACCACAAGATAGCTGTCCTTTCGACAACATGCCTTCCTGCTTCTAATAGGAACATTTGCACTTCCTACACTTAAATCTCTTTCTGCATCTAGCCATGGGACACCCATACAAAGTATATTTGTATACCCTTGTGGTTCTGAGGGACATATAAAAGTGCTGCACTAATTAAAGTTAATTAACAAGCATTCATCTTAAAAATGGAGACGACTTGTCATGCAATGTCAGGATAAGAAGTTGTTATCACAAACTAACCAGTACATTTACCTCTCCTCTAATTTGCAGAGGGAAAACCTCTTTTTTCCTCATTTTCTAGCAGACAGAAAGAAAAGGAAAAAAGAAAAAAAATGCATTTTGAGATGCACAGTATAGGAATGTTTTTGCTAATAGAAGGAGAAAAGGAGACCTTACCTGCTTAACTGAAGATGATTTTTTTTCAAAATTTTATTTCGCCACTTACTTTACACACATGCCTCAATTTTTCCAGCTGGCACCCACTTTTAACATTCAAACATTCTTAGACTGGTTTACAGCTATATTGGTGACACTGAGCTGTCAAACCTTAACTGGTTCAGGAAAACACATGTAGCTCTGAGGACAAGTACTTCTTTCCTTATGCTGTTTATATCTATGCACTCTTCCTTTGAGAAAACTGGATAATTGAGGATTTTCTCTGGAAAGGGAACAGGAAAAAACTTGTCTTCAAAGACTATATTGTAGCATGAGAGAAGGAGGCAATTTCCTTACCCAACTCCCATGCCAATTACCAAGCACTGCAGCTTACAGCCCATTGGGAGCTGGCACCTGCCAACTGCCACCAAACCAAGAGAGAAAGGAAGAGCCACAGTGACGTCCAGACACAGTTCTGCTGCCAGAGTTAACACAAGAAGGCACTATTTTCAACTGTCTGCCAAAACCATAGGAGAAATATTCCTGAAAGTCTGAAAATAAATAATACTCTTATGTTTATATCACATTTGAACTGAGACAATGTGTAAACCTAAAGATCTGGATCACCAATATAAGAAACTGATTGATCTACAATGGATCCTTTCATACTTCCAGATGTTTTATAGGTTTGGCTAATTGAAAAACAAGAGGACAGATGTTCCGACTTATCTCCATGCAATAATGCAGATTTTTGCAACTAAAAAGCTGCTGGATATTATAAGTGTCCACATCTTCCGAGAAGCTGACTGAAATATAATACAAATTAATTGTCAGACTATGATTCTGGGCACAGAAGTGATTTAAATATATACTATGGGTCATAAATGCATGCCAAAACTGTATGTTAAATAAAGATTATCTTTATTCGGAAGCACTTACTATTTTAGTAGCACAGGGAGAGTAATGCAAACGTTTAAGATATAACACCAACAACCGAATAGAAGGAGGGCATTTTGTGTGTGGAAAAGTGAAAGGATTTAACAAAACACATAGGTTTAGCATACTCAATCAACATACAGCTTCTGCCTGGATTGAATTAAGCAACTGTCAGATTTTTTTCTGAATCATCATATAATGAGTATAAATAATCATCTTGAAATATTAATTTATGCCTTTGTTTCGGTTATATGCTTATATATTTAACAGAGGAAAATCTGTTTTTACTTAGTATCATTCTTCATTTTTCATTATTTATTCTAAAGATGTTTTGAGATATGATGGGTTTACAAATTATGAATTAGATACCAGGTTTCTATGTAACACACAGGGATCAGGTCAAAGCCGTAACCTTGGACGGGCAAAGCTACGTTGTGCTGAAGTGACCATTCCAGTTACGAGTAAACACAGCCCCTGCCTGAGTCCTCGGGGGTCAGTGACCACTGAGCTAAACCTTGCCAAAGAGCAGAGACCTTGAGAGACCGCTGCTGGTAAACAGAGAGGCAATTTTGTCGGCAATCACATTCCAAACGGGGAGAATTTTGTAGGGCCCAACATGACAACTGCATATGAACTGGCTGCATTTCAATCAGATGCCAGAATCTGTCTCAACTGACTGGCTTTGACAATCACTAGACTTACAGGCAGTCCTAATGCAACCCAGCATCATGTCTGTCTACTTTAAATCACGGCTGAAGTGAGTTTAAGCTCATGCAGACAACTGTGCCCACTGAGAAGTGTCTGTCAGCACCTGTTAACACTTCCCACCACCCTTACTCCATGAACCCAAGTTGCCCATGGGGCTCTCCAGGCTTTCAGGAGAACCTCGTGATAATAAGAAGCACCCAGGAGAAAAGTCAAGTTTACAAGTTTTAACGGGCTATGAATTCAGAGATATCAATTAAGATTAGCACACAAAACCAATATTAATATACCCAGTAAGAGATAAAATTGTTATTTTCCAGGAAAAATTAAGTAACGTATTAAAATGACAGGAGCCCAAATCACACAACTGCATTTTTTCTGCATGTATTAAATATGTTCCCAGGGAAAGGTCCCACAGAGCAGGAATGAAATTAAAACATTTAGAGAAATTGAAATGAATTGAAAGAAATTAGCATTAAAAAAATACACATAGAATAGACATAAGGCCACAAACATGAACAGACCTTTTATGTATTTTTCAACATCTTTCAGAATTGCTCAGAAGGAGCAAAGGTGTCTGTCTTGCAGGATAGCTCCAAAAACCTAAATACTGTTATTTCATAATATTGTAAACATGCTCAGTAAACCAGCTTTTAATCCAGTAAAAAACTTCAGCCTGCATGACAGAGCTTAAAGGCCTACTGCTAACAACTAAAACAAACAAAATAAAACCTCTTAATTTCCCCTATATTTAATATCTGGAAGCCCTTACTGAAATTTGTATTCCAACAAAAAGGACCGCATGATGTGGAACAACAACAAATTCTTGGAAAAAGCGTATCTTCCCTAAGCTGTAACAATTAGCTCCTCAATTCTCTGTGGAATGGAGATTTGTGTTTTATGAAGCCAGGACTGGAACTAATTATCAAGTGAACAAAAATTTCCTAAATGCAGTTTACTAGCTGCACAGATAGCCCCATTTCCCTTTAACAGATTTTACTTTGAATTATTTGGTAGTTTCAGATGATAATGTCTCTAAGTCAATAGTCAAATAACTAGCTGTACTCCATTAATCTAGTACCCACACAACAGAGGTCTTTCCCTGAATATAGAAAGAGATTAAAAACTCATTAACCATGGAAATCCTTGAAAGGCCAAGAATATCCCAAATGTTTATAGAGTGCTTTAGCTTAGACGAAATATTTTGATATTTGTGTTTTTATCTAGATGTGCACTACGCAAGAGGCTATGCAAAGATGGATGCAAAACTGCTCAAGTCCAAATTCCATTTCAAAGTCATGCATGTCCTCTATTCTACCCTTACTAATCCACCACTAGCAATTTTTGTTCATGTTGGTACACAAAGAATCCCATCCCTGAAAACTGGTAATCCTGTAACATAAAATACTGCAGGTGCCTTGACAGTGTTAAATAATAGCAGGAAAATAAATTTTGACCAGTTCTCACTCGTTTTGAGATGTGTATTACAGTATAATTTATTTGACAGAAGCCAAGGCAGCAAATGCATTCCTTGCACATCTCCCTTTCTCCCCTCTGTCACACTAGTACCAGTAAATACTAGCACAGACATAGAAATGGAGTATTTGGTAAAACAAAACAAACAATTTTAGCTAGTGACGTAGCAACTACTTGCAAGATTTATATAATCACTGTCAGATTACATATTGTCAGCAGCATCGCCAAAGATACGATCAACCAAATGTTCAGCAGACCATAAAAGCTTGCTACATGAACATAAAGTGAGGAATAATTAACTATGTGGTAATACACAAAATGATGGTTCATTCAGAATTCCTAAATATGTACAGGCGAGGTATTATATGAAGCTGCTGTTAACTTGAGATACAAAAACCACATCTGAGTGGAGTTAGTCACTCTGAAGAAAAAAAAAAAAGTCTGTTTATCTTTTGAACTTTTCAAATAAGATGTCATCAAAATGGGACAAAACAGGTTTTATGGTTCAGCCACATGTGAAGCCTGGGTCAGCTGGTTTGTGGGGAACCCAGAGAACATGATGCAGCACCAGAACATGAGCGGAAGCAGGAACAGCTGTGCGTTATCACAAACCTGGCGTTGTTTTAGCTACAAAACTGTCTTTATCCCTGTAGGTTTTGGTAGAACTTAATGCCATTCTGAGCTGGAGATTCAAAGCTCCCATTTCTGCACAAACAAAATACTTGATTCAGTCAGACATCAAATGTATCTCTCTGTGTATCTCATCTACATAACAAAGTGCAAATTAATCTTTTCTTCTCAGATGTAGGACTTGGCCTCCAAGTCCCAATATGAGCTTCTGTAATCACACAGTCTGATCACCATCATATAAAAAAAAAAAAAAAAAAAAAAAAAATCAACATTTTTAAACAACTCCACTGTTCTAAAAGTAGTTTTAACCATTTTCACTCCTACTACTGATTCATGCTCAACATGATTTTTCCCAAGAAGAAACAGGCAGAAATACTTCAGATATCAAGAAAACCCCTCTACTAATGATCCACTCGTTGCATATGTTAGGTGAATAAAGGTCCTCAGAAGAATAAAAAGCATCCATTATCAGGTAGCTTTAATTTACTTTGCCTCTTAGTTTCCTTAATAGAGTGAATATACATCAAAATATTATTTACTTCAAAATTATAATATGCAGTCAATAACTTTAAACTTGTTTATTGGAAATAAACCTACTTGAGAGTGTCTGCTTACCTTCCCATATCTAATTTTGGGATATTAACTAGAGAAAACTTTCTCCTTGAGGCCACTCTCTTCACATAAATAGCAGTGAGATCACTGTGTGACATCTGACAGTTACATATTTTTTCATTATTAAGTTTATTTACAATTTTAATTATTTTCCATCCTTTGCTTTCCAGGTTTTTATTTTGCAAGTAAGAACTGCTTAAAAGAAAGTAAGTACTTCTAAATCACTAATACTACGAATATATAGATAACCAAATTAAAAAAAGACAAGAATTTTGAAGGGACTGGGTTGTAGCATGAACCATTCACTCTATACTGTAACTTTTCAGTTCATGTATCAATAAACTTTAAAAAAAATCTACTTTTGAAAGGAGCAGATTGACAATAAGAAAATGAAGAACCAGGAAACTAGGATGAAGACTCAAAGAGCTGAGGAGCTTTCTGAGCATATACTTCAGAATTCCAACTATAATTTTTTTTTCCTCCTTGACTGACATAAAAAAAAAAACAATTAAAAAAAAACATTTAAAAAGACAAGAAAGAATACTGTAACTATCTGGCAAGAATGAAGGCAAAACTGAAATGGAAGATGTTTAAGCAACCAAATATAACTGAACTATCACCAGTTGTTAGAATAAAAGTACTGGCACTATTCCACCATTTCTTCTTCAGTGGTATTTTTGCAAGAGCTGGCAGATGCTGCACAGTTTTCATGTGCTATATAAAGAGTCAAGGAGAAGGGAAAGCAATCAAACAAATTCATACATATTGTTTAAGCTCAACTACTACTGAACTCACACATTAGTCAGTCTGCAGTTTGTGACTTTCAAAAACAACCTATTGTGTGCAGCTGTGAACTCCTTTTGCCACTGTGATGGCCAGGTGAGGCCTTTTCCAGTGATACCATGGCCATATACCTACTGTGAACAGCAAAACTGGAGACCTTGTCCACACATTAATATGTTAAAAATTATGGAAAAAAAAATACAGGGAAAATTGAGAGTGAAAAACATAATAAAAATCAAGAGCAAAGAGATAAATTTCAGGAAGTGATAAGATTAAGGGGAAAAAAAAAAAAAAAAAAACATTTCAGAATGTCTGCCTTCCCCAGGCATATTTCAGCACAGTTAGTGTTCCCTTGAGGTCCTTTATAATAAAAAATCTAAAGTAGAAACTGCTCAATATGCCAAAGTTTCTTTTATATATATATATAAAAGAACTAAACTGTAGAAAGCTGATGAAATAAAAGCTGGGCTTCTGGCAATAGTACAAAAAGAGTGATGGGTGTATTGTTCATAAAAAGAAATGCAGAAATATGGCTCAACATGGTGGGTAAAGGAAAATACAGTTTCCATCTTCAAACAAACCAAAATACTGTAGGTCTGTTCCAGCTTTTTAGGTCTTACCAGTGAGTGGCTGGCAAGACAACTGACTACTTCTGTCAAAATAAAATCATTTTTATTTCACAGTTCAACAAAAGCATATAGTTGAGAATCTGGTTATCTAAAAGGAAGTCTTCCATAACAAATACTGAGGATCTAAAGTTATTTCTCTTTTCTCACACAAGAAACACAAATTATTTCTCTTATGCTGTGATTAGGCCTGAAGACTAAGACCTTGAAGAAGAGACTTAGAAAAAAAAAGAGAAAAGGTAAATTTACATGGATATTCATAAAAGCAGAACAAGTTTCAAAAAAAAAAAAAAAAAATGTTTATTCATTACTGCATTACTTATTACCCAAATTATAAACAGGCACTCTAGAAAGACCCTGGATTCAGCAAGCACTTAGCACCGCAGGAGGATTAGCACATGTTAACAAGGTGAGATATCATTAACAATCAGTGTGACTAGATTAAACGTGAGATTTTGTCTGAAAAACACAGGTTTCACAACATACGCGAGTTGTACTTATATTGGTACATACAAATGCCTACTGGTATTTTCCTCCTCCTACAGGACAGGATAGGATTACAGGATCATTCAAATTGTAAGGAATCTCAGGAGGTTTCTAGTCCAGTCTCCTGCTCAAATCAGGGTCAGGTATGAGACCCAGACCATATTGCTTGGCCTTTATCCAGCTGCCTCTTGAAAAATTCCAAGGATGGAGACTGCACATCTTCTCTTGGTAACACGTTCCAATGCTTGACTTGCCTAGATCTTTGCAAGAAGTTGTTAATTTAGCAGTTGTTAAACTGAAGGGTATTACTCCAATTTTACAGAGGGAAAAAAACTAATGCATGAAGAAACTAACACAGCAGAGCATTCAAGCGCATGCCTAACTGCATACCAGTCTGATCAGGAACCAGCAGCATTATTATTCCTTACAGTTAGGTTTGTGCTAAATATTCTGCTAAACTAGAGAGAATTGAATTGCTTATGGTAAAGCAGGATCTTTCCAATAAAGCCATAAAAAGAAAACTGGACTAAGTCATGATCCCTGCACTACAGTCTAAATCTTTTGGTGGGAACATCACAACCCGGCCAACACATGGTAATTATAAAATGGAACATATAAATCCAAGCAAAGATCTTGTCAATTATGTACATTCATTTTATGAGGCCATCAGAAGATTCCATACAAACAAAAATGTTTTGGGTATCCAATTAAAAGAGAGTAATGGAGGGAAAACATTATTTATTTCAGCACCAGGACAGCTTTGGGTTAATAATATGCTTTTTCCTGTATCTCTAACAATGTAACCAAGTTACGAGAGCGCTGTGCAGTCTCACTGTAGAAGAACAAAAGCCACACTATGGGCTATGCAGGGAAGTAAAAATGGAGACCACAGCTTGTCAGGAGTGCAGAAAAGTAACTGGAGAGAAGGGAAAGGGAAGGGCTGAAGACCAAACTTAACAAATCAAGCAGCAGCAGCTCTGGAGCAAAGAGAAAAGCTGAAATATTGCTGACGAGCAAAAAGCAAGGAGACTGAGAAAAAAAAAATGAAAAAAAAATTTGGAATGGTCAAGAGCAGAAATATCTAAAAAGAGAATACTGAGCGTGGCTACATGAAGATGCAGAGACCGGCATGAGGAGTGACAAGCACCATACTGGCAGAGGAGTAGCACAAGAGCCCTTGCCCACTGAGACACTCTCATCCGAATCCCAAAACAGAATGAAGGACCCCACTGTTTCACCGTACCTCCCCACCAGAGGTACCTGTGGAAATCCACAGACAAATCGTTCCCTTCTGCTTTGTTGGTGGTTAACACAGGGGACCACACTCTCCTAGGCCAACTCTCTAGGTCTAGAGCAAAGAGCTTTGACAAAGGATTCAACCTTTCCAATCCTGCTAGTGGCCATTATGGGTTCAATACAGTAACACAAGAGGAAATTTACTTTTAGAGTTTAAAATTTTTCTAGATGTTCTTGTTTCTTTTTTGTTGTTGTTGTTAAGACACATATGTACATTTTATCCCTCAAATAATGTGACAGAATACTACTAGGGTTGCTAAATCACTCACTCAAAACTCATGAAATGACAAAAACAGTGTCACCTGTGCAACCATAATTCATTTCCCCTGACTGCCTACCTTGTAATACAATATTTAAGTACATAATCACATGCTGCTTTTTCAAAGTTACCCTGGCTCATTCAGCACGCAGGATGAGCATGCACAGAGAATGAAACGGAAGATTTCTGCAGGTAGGATGCCTGCCTCACCTTGCAGAGAGGCAGCAGTGTGTGCAGTGAACGAGGCAGGGCTTTCAGGCAGAGAAATGGATGAGGCCCTGTACTAGGGCCACAAAGGCTTTCAGGGTCATTTGCATTTCCCACCCATGCTCATGCACACAATTTACACCAAACTTAACACAGTTTGTAACTAACAGTGAGTTCCTCTTTTTACTAAACACTCTGAAGACATACCCATATTTGTGGAGCATCCTGGACTGTTGCTAAAATCATTAGCAGTTTGAACTTCAGCATACATAGAAATATTGTTATTTCTAAGATGTCTCAAATCAGACACCTAAAATAAGTGAACACTTTTACCTAAATCTCTCTGTACCTCTGTCCACCATCTGCAATAGTCTCATCTTGTCTGACACAGTTTTTGACACAGTAACAATTATCCATCAGGCACTCAGATCACATCATGATAAGCACTTTAGCAAAGCCCATACAGACATTATCAGTTCTGTCTTCAAAGCAGCGTAATGTGGGGTAAATAAATCATGGACCCACTTGGGGATCAATGAGGCAGATAAACAAAAGCAAAGAACTGAATTGTGTAAAGGGAGCTCCATCCATCCTGTGCACTGATTGAGGCAGGGTTCCTGTAGGAAAAAATAGTATGTGATCATGTAGTTAAAGAATGTATCAAAAAGATATGCTCAAAAAAGCACTTAGGATGTCTTTACTTCATAAACTTACTAATGAGGATTTTCTTCTACAGACTGCGTATGCCTTAAATCACGAGGACTTAAGATCCTGTGAAGTTATTTAAGTTCTTGCCCTATGATGCAGCTGTGTTGGGGCTGACAGCTTCCTGCTGTCCATCAGATCTCAAAAGGAAAATCTCTTGTCTGTTTAGAACAGCATGATAAATAACACAAACATAGAAAAGATAATATTCTTTTACTTAATATCTTATTCTTTTTTTTTTGCTTAATATCTTATTCAATCTTTCTTTCAGAATTTAAGGAAGGACAATGTATATTTTGATGTAAATTCAACCATCGCTAAACACAAATGTAAAAAACGAGCAACTGATGCTAATGGAGATAATATTCAGAGAGTAAACAAGTATACAAAAGCTCCACACTACATACAAAGTCCTGCAAAACTAGGCAAAGTTTGTTAAAGAAGTTTGGGGCAGTTATTATTGATATAAGAAGGACCAAAAGATCATCATGACATACGAATTTGCATGCTTGCACTGCAAGGTAGGTATTAAAAATTATTAGTAATAGAAAAGAAAAAAAAATGTACATTTTTTAAAACTTCAAGGTATTTCCAAGCACTTCCGCTTGTGCTTAAGCACTTTCAAGTCTGGTGTTCATTATTTTTACTGTTTAACACATAATTATATCTTAAAGACTTATATTAAGCAAAGCATACCTGTTAACACCCCCTTTGCTCCACGGCAATTACATTGCATTTTTAGGTAAATTTACTGGCAATCTGAATTGTCCAGCAATTACATAATGGTTTATTTTTAAACCGTTAAAACCTGAGAGATCTCTTTCCATTATTGTTATGGACTCTCATATAATATCCATTAAAAAAACAGCTACCCCGCAGGTCACCGTTTGCTTTCGTTACTAAACGGCTAAGCCCCTTCAGGTGACTTGGAGCAACGGCAACGTCGGCGGGGACATTTCTGCCCTCGCCGGCAGGTGCTCCTGCTACGGGCAGCCGCAATTACCGCCGTTTGTACCGAAGTGACACTGAAGAGCAGCAGAACTGGCGTTTTTACAAGGAGAAGACACAGTGCGATTGCACTGCAAAAAGGGGGCGGTTGGAAACCCGTTTTTTAGCCCATCACCAACCCCACAGCGCAGCGCAGGCGGGCGCTGCCCGAGCGCGGCTGGATGGCGGCACCGGGATGGAGCCCGGACACGATTCCCTTTCCGCACGTGGCCAAAACCCGTGCCCAGGCTGAAAAAGGCCCGGGAAGCAAAATCAGAATGGGGTTCCCTGCAGCATCCTCAGCCGGCTCACGGCAAGAGCAGGGCAGGGGCTGCAGCAGGACACCCGCCTTTCGCTCTCCCCGCTCCCTCAGGCCCGCGGGCTGCCCGGACAGGGGGCGGCCGTTCTCTCAAGAGCTCGTCCCGCCTTCCAGCACCGGCCCCAGCCCCGCGGTGAGGGCTACGGGCACCCGCCCCCCTTCCCGCGCTGCGCTAACGGCCGCCGCCCCAACCGCCGCCGCATCCCCAGCCGCCGCTGCAGACGC
>VZSV01000004.1:10807130-10825930 GCA_013398735.1 Nothocercus julius
CCCCCCTACACCCACACAGATGCCCCTGCACACCCATTACACACACACCTCACACACAAACACCCCCCCACACACCCCACACAGACACTCCACATACATCTCATACACCCCTCACACACACATACTCCCCACACAGACACCCCTCACACACAGACACCCCACAGACACCCCACACATGTCCCACACACATCACCCCAACACAAACACAGACACCCCCCACACACAACCACACACACCCCACGCACAGACACCCCTCACATACACCCCCACACACACCCTACACCCACCCCGCGATGCAGAGCAGGGGCAGGAGGCCGCGCGTGGAGGTGCCGCTGTGGAGAAACGCTCCCCATCCTCCCCCTTCAGGAACGTTTTAAAAATAATGTTTTTTTTCTTAAGCGACAACTTAGATAACCTCTATTTATTTTCTGGAGTGTGGATCTTCAGGATCACATTTCTTAATTCATCATTTTCTAGAAGGCTAGAGATTCATTTTTAGGAGCTCTTCCTTTCCCTCCAGCTCAAGTGTTAGTGCCACCTTGTAAATGCCTGCAGGGTTCCTGGGTACCTGCCTGGAGAGGGGTGAGCAAGGCCAGCGTGGAGAAATGATGCACGAACCACATATCTGTGGCAGGTGCTGCAGGTAGGACCTGACTTGAAGAACTTGAGAACATGGAGCCTGTGCAGGTCAAAGAGACAATATATTCCCACCATATATGTGTGCAGAGGACAGCCCTTTGGGGGAACCAGGGCAGAAACGGTGACACTTCGTATGCACGGAGAGTGACAGATGACACCCCGTCACGAGCCGCCAGAGCACAAATCACACTTGACAAGGTCACACCATTTGCATGGCAGCAAGGTCTACAGGGTGGAGAAGTTCATCGGGTCCCAAGCCCTCAAGGCTCGGCAGCCCGCGGCCCCGTGTCGCTCCGTGCCTCGGGCACGCGCGTGCAGCCGTCCTCGCTGCGAGCAGGAACGCCAAAGGGCGAATGTTCGCCCTGGGGACAAACCTGAGCCCTGCCAAAGGTGTCTGCAGTGTTTATTTCAGCACTTTGAATCCAGCTGTAGGGTAAGGAGGGGAGTAAATCAGGTCTGCTTCACTTTCCACCTCAGCTCGCTACCCACAGCCATCATCTCAATTAGTTACTGCAGTTTGATACCATTAGATACCATTGTGTCGGTTACAACGGGATCATACTCTCATGACCATATGGGTCTTGTTGCTTTAGAAAAAAAATCTTGAATATATTTTTTTTTTCTATATATATTCTATGTATCTCTATAGAAATATATAGATATATTTCTTTATACATATATAAAGCCTTGCAGAATCTCATTTAATCACTCCAGAGTTGGAGATTTAGGTCTTTAATTCCTGTGTCTTAATCCAACACTGAGCAGTGCTTGTGTACACAAACACACGCGAGGGGAGAGGAGCTGTTATTGTCCGTGTGCACTTGAAGCAGCAAGGCTGGAGATAAAATTTATGTGCCAGGGAGTGAAGTACATACTACCAAAGCTACAAGGAAATTTGGAAATGAAGGGTGAATAGGAGACCATATTAGTAGAAACAGGTTAGATGATATATATTGGCAAACAGTGTATAGTAAAAGAAGGCATTTAAAATTTTTTTAAAAAGCTTTGAAACTCTGGTGCAGACTTCAGCTAAATCAGTTTTAAGACACTTTGGCAGTTTTCTTATAGTGAGGACTACAAAACCATTTCAGCCCCTGCATGGTTTAGAGCAGCCTCAACGCAGCACTAAGTGATATTCAGTTCTAAAACTGCCTCGGGGTGCATTTTACAGCAAGCAGCACTAAAACAAGTCATCTTTAGGATGAGGATTTGCAGAAGGAGCACCAGACTGCTCTACATGTCCTCTCAGATGTGCAACAGACATCTGGATGCTGCAGCTGTATATTAAACATTTACGGTTAATGTTGCTCTCTGAAGGATGTTGTTTCATAACACTCAATATTTTTTTGTTCCAGATTTCCCTGCCAGGAGTTAAGATGGCTGTCGTACACATTTTGAGGCAGTGTAATTTTTTTGCTTCAAGTATATCAGCGGGTGTCTCTGCACCGAGCAGCACATCCCTCCCTTGCTCCTCCAGTGTGATTCAAACATCGTTCACTAGAGCCACGACTCATCAAAGCAGGAGCAGGAAGCACGCAGAAAGCAGAAGCACAGTGGAGTCAATGCACTCCACATCTGTCATCATTAACTGTCGGTTACTGCTCTCTCCTCGCAGAAGTTCATCTCTGTAGCTCAAGCACATGGCTACATCCCTGGGTAGCTGGTGCCTCAGAGGGACTTACTGCCTGCAAAGATGCAGGAGTCCTTAAGCATCCGAGGTCGTAGGGATGAAATAGGCTGAGATGCACCCAGGGAAGAACAGCAACCACTGACATTGCTTTATACCCCCCACCACAAACACTCACAGCGTCCACCATGGGAGGAAGGGGTGGCAGGGGAAAAAGAAGCGGGGACAACAGCTTTTTGTTATTAAAATAAAGTGGAGACCCAGGCCAGCATGAGCTTTATTCACCCCTACCCAAGCAATCTTTTAAAGGATTAATAAGATTAGAAGCCCTATTGTTTAGCTAATGGCTGTTTATTTGAAAAGGGGCTTTTCTTGTAAACATACAGAAAAGGCCATATGTTACCCCCCACTCCAGTGCTGCCTTGGAATACTGTTAAAAGCAAAGATTGAAAATCATGTTCCAAGTACAGATTTTACAAAAAGAAATAATAATTTTGCTCCTCAACTTTACTATGGAGTCTTGTCTAGTTGAGAGCAACACATTTATTGTAATGGCTTACCAGCATTCTCTTGAAAATCCTTGCAGCAGTTTATACTGCCATAAAAGATTAACAATGCAATGCACTTAAAAATACATGTTTTTTTTTCCCATTTTCCCTATTGAATTCCAGATATATATACAAAGACCATTTGAACTCTACACTACATCTAAGCCTGCCATCCATAAAAGTTGACACAGGCAAGTTCCTTTTTATTGCTCCCAAATGATGAAAAATATTTTCCTTTGTATTAAAGATTTTCAAATGAAAATGAAAGCTTTATAGAGTCAGGCACCGTAGAGCTGAACCCTGCTTCAGTTGAATTCTAAACTCTCCAAAGTGAATGAAGTGTGTCAGAAAGGTCATTTTAATTATAGGCCTTAAAATATAGCGCATGGCAGTGCCTACAGCTAAAGCTTCAGTACCTTACAAGTCCATTTTCAATACCTTAATCATTCAGGCTAATATTTCCTATGCTTGGCCCCTTTCATGATTTCAGTATTTATTCAGGTATTTTTCAGAATGACAAAAGAAAAATTAGTTAATTTTAATGAGCTATACATTTTCTAACCACATCTTTGAATAGGAATACTGCCTCTGGATTGTCTTCCACAGGAAGGAACAGGAACTTGAAAGTTGAAATTATTGAAAAATAGTTTGGGACTTGGATTTTTCTATCTCAATGGAAATATTCAGATTTGGCAAAGGATTTAAGGAGATCAGAGAGTAAGAGGATGAAATGAGAGTTTGTTTACATCCTTGCAGGTGTTATTTACATCTAAACGGTGCTAAATAAAAATTCATGTTCTTTCTTTATTGTGCTGATCAGTGCAGTTCTCCAGGATTCTCCCAGGCTTGAAACTCTCCCTCCAAAAAAAACTCACAGGTAGGAAAAGATTTTAGTCTCTTTGTTTCCATATGAGAAACTGAGACGAAGGAAGATGTACATGAACATTCCTAAGTAAATCACAACTGTCTCAGCATTTGAATGTCCAGCACAAATACTAATAGTCTCTTTTCTCAGAAATGCTGAACGTTTTCATTACTCTTTACAGGTATTCCCAGGATTCCCAAGAATCAAGTTTTAGGTACCTCAAGTGTATGAGAAAAAAGAAAAAGGCTGACATGGTTTGCCCGGTAATATTTCATCTGTGGAAGATCCAGACATCTAGCCTAGTTTTGCTGTGTTACACACTTGTTTTAATTACTTTCTGCTGTTCCAAACCACTCAGTTTAAAACTTTCACAACAAACCAGACAAAGATTTCAAAGAAAATAGCTTCATACACACTTCAGGAATAATGTGCATAATCTGTACTTTGAACTTTCAGCTTTGCCATTCTTTCAGTGCAATTTTTGAGTGGAATTATATAACATATTTGTATGCTACTTTTTACTTGTTTTTGAGAGAAAATAACTCACTTCAAAGGATAAGAATCATTGTGCAGTAGGGTTTAAGCATATCTGTTGAGGCTCAGATACACTCCGAGTTTCTAAAGAATATAGAATTATTCTTTGATGATATTTCCATAAATTCAGCTGGAATGAGTATTTCCGATGGGAGAAGACAGACAGTCATCTGAGGCATTTGGACACGAGGTGCTTGGCATTAGCTATTAGATACTTTTCACTAAGGTGTGAGAGAAGGTCACTTTCAGTTCTGCTCTCACTAGAGTGCTTGGCATCACATATTAACGACTTGGGATTTAACCTCTCTTGTTTCCTAAATCTGGTCCGAAATCAGCCTGACAGGACAAAGTACAGAAGAAGACACAGCCCCCATCTGATTGTTGGAGGAAATGGAAGAAAGACACTCGTGCTAAAAATCCATAAGGCTGCTGTCCTTTGTGCTGCCCGTTGCCATCAACGCTGGTGACGGGGGTTGCTGTTGCTGTTGCTTTCAGCTGGGCGTTACTGACGTGTCCGTGTCACGTCTGCAGTGCTAGCAAAGTCACTGTGAGGAGATCTCAACACTCAAATTTCTTATTATACAAAACCAGGAGGGGTTTGTAGCAAAGGTGAGGCTGAGTTTACTGCCTGCTAGCACAGCCCTAACATATTTGCCTGATGATTTTCAGTATGGGAATTTGGTTATGTCTACCCATGAAAATGAGCTACTGGGAGCAAGGAGTTTGGCACAGCGTTAAAAGGCATGACCCAAGATTACCACAGTCATCACTTAGCATTTATTTTAGGATCATAACAACAAAACTTAGGCATTACATTCCATGTATCTCTATATCCATCTATTTTTGTTTTCTTGATATCCTGTTTTAGCTATTCAGATATTTAGATATTCAGCCTCTTATTGCAGCCTTATCAGGATCACCCTACATTACGATTTTTCTTTCCTTTTATCCTGATAAGATTGTACATTGCGTGAAGGTCTTAGCATGCTTTTACGTGAGCAATACACACAGTCTAAGGTGTGTTCAAACCCTACAGCTACAGCTTAAGTGACCCAGGAACTTGTCTGGCTTCTAGCAGTGCTAACGGCAAGGTTAAAGGCTTGGAATCTCTACACCTGAAATCTGTGCGTTTGCCTTGCCTTGACTGTGTGTACGTACAGATAGATGCAGACCCATGCGAGTATGTACAGATTAATACAGACTATGCCCTAGTTTTCACCTAATGCATTCTTTTCCTGTATAGCGCCAGAAAGTCTTTAATTTTCTCCGCAGTGCACAGCTGAACTTAATTTAAAGAGTGCTCATGGGACTGACGCAAATCGGTCGCTCAGTACTCATGATCATCTAATGAAGGCCTAATCTTCAAACTACAAAGACCAAGAGCTTCCACTTCAAAAGATTATACTTTTTTTTCACTCAGACGTTGTATTCATGTCATTGATATATACTTAAGCAGTGTGTATTCTTTTGTATATTTGTTTTTTTGTGCTTTTGCAAGCAAGAAAGCAAACAAGGGAAATGCAATGCATACATTGTAAGCCTCAGTTTTTTTTTTTTCTGCTTCTTTAATATTTATGCATATTTAACACCTTTTACAAGTAATTTTGTTGAATTAATTTTAATGAATTAGCTTAGCTCAGTAAAAAAAAAAAGATTAACAGAAATCTTCATAGAGTAGGGAGAATAGGGGGTAATAATGAGAAAATATTATTGGGCATCCTGTCCCCAATAGTTCCTGTCCTTCAAACCCATCTCTACCACTTGTTCACTGGATACAGCCAACTCTCATACTTCTGAACAGCTTGGTTCTTTATTCCAACATTTGGAAAACTGTCTTTCTAATGGTAAGATAGGACTGACAGTCCTGCAAATATCCTGTAACAGTATCAGATTGTTTTTATGTATTTTATTACTTAACTATTAATTTTGTTTCTTGACTAGAACTAACTAGGTAACTATTGCCACATTTTGGACAGGCTTTATGGACTGCTCTCCTAGTGCGTGCAAGTCATCCATCCAGCAGTAGCGCCATGCTCACTGCCCATACATTCATTTTATGTAATATTACTGTTCTAAATCTTAGAAATTTAAGCTCTTTGTGTCTGTGGTTTTTGTGTTTACTGGAATAGGGGCAGAGAGATGTCTCCAGAGAGCAGTATTGTCCCCGGTTCAGATTATTTTAAGACAAGATGACTCACCATCTGGAAGGCCCCATCTTTTCCTTAGGATGGAAATTAGATATTTGGCTTAGATCTCTTGCCTAGAGTGAGATGAGATGTGGCCTACACCTAGTGAAAGGCTTAGATTTAATTCCTCTGCTTTCACTGGAATGTTTTTATAATAGATAAATTGCATTCATGAAAGCAGAATTGAGGGGGTCAATGAGACCCTAAGTACCCTGTATCAGTCGGCTTTAACTAGGGAAAATGCCTTCTTATCATATAGAGCTACAGCTGAAATATACTTTATAATTGGAATACATATATGTCCCTTTATATCAGCAGAAATATCAAACCCCCTTAAAACTGATATGCTTATATGTGTATATTATACAGATTAAGATATTCCGTGCTATTCATATGAGTAAGGAAATAAAGACTGATTAAAAACCTTGACTGAATTTATGTGGCCCTTCAGCAGTGTTTATACAGAGGTTCGTATTTCCAGACACCAAAATATATTTGAAATTGAGTGAGGTTTCTGCCCTACTAGGTAATTTCTTTAGAATAATATTGTTTGCAATTATTTTCATTCAGTAGCCATATAATCACCATTCACAAACATTTTCTAACTGACACTGTGGCGCATGAATTTGCCATGTCTTATTTCTATTGCTTTGTTATCAATATTATTATTGGATGATTTACTTCTTAAGTAAAACTTTTCTTAGCTGTTACTGTGAAAACCTCATCTCATTCAAGTGACTTTCTCATGATTTCCCAGCCAGTATCTGAGGAGTCACAGAGTTCATATTATTTTGTTTGGTGGAAAAACAATTCTTATTAAATGAATTTTACTATCACCCTTTCTGAGAACAAAATGTGCTGTTATAAGGAAAACAAGAACATTATTACTTTGTGAGAACCATGAGATATTTTTTGCCCTTCAGTACTTCTGTCTGTAACTGTTTATAATCTCTTCATATGAACTGCCAGGCAGTTCTAATCATCTCTTCAAAATACACAGAATGGAAAATGGAGGCTATGGAAAACCTAATAATTGTGGGAAGAACGTATTATAAGAGAAATTCAGTACTGAAATTAAGTTTTTTTAAATGTGTATTAAAAATGATAGTGTTTTATATGACATTCATGATTTGGAGCTGTAAATTAATGTCATACATATTCCCAGCACCTGCAGACATCTATGAAACACCTTTTTTTTTTTTTTTTTTTTTTTTTAATCCCAAGGGAAATACTAGCTGTGAACTAGAAAAGATTACCTTTGAGTAAGATACTGAAAAAAAAAACATTCTTAAACTTTTGGTTATGTGAAAATTTAATTTCCATTTATAAAGTTCTCTGTGAAACTATTGACATAATTATTGTACTGTGTTTTGCATAATGTGTTTCATATTTTCACAAATGCTTTAGCATTAAGGAACATATTCTGGTATTTTCCTATGTTCAGTGAAAGAAGAGGGAGCTGTGAGATTCCCATCAGGAATTAACTCCTGGGAGGCAGCAAAGGTGGCCAGTGGCCCCTGGCCTGGGCTAGGGAGGCCATCACCAGGAGGCCCGAGGATCCTGCCCCTCTCCTGAGCACTGGTGAGGCCCCAGCTGGAGCACTGGGACCAGCCAGGGAGGGGACGGCCCTCCCAGTACCAGAGACACGTTTGACCTGCTGGAGCCAGTCCAGCAAAGGGCCACTGAGACGATTAAGGGATTGGGCCATCTCTCACACAGTAAGAGGCTAAGAGAGCTGGACTGTTTAGCCTGGAGAAGAAGGCTCAGAGGGATCTTATCAAGGTGTATAAATAGCTGATGGGGAGGGAATAAAGAAGGAACCAGTCTCCTCAGTGGTGGCCATTGGCAGGCTGAGGTGACATAGGCACCAACAGAAACACAGGAAATTCCACTTAAACATAAGAAAAAGCTTTCTTATTTTGTGAAGATTAGCCATCTCTGGAGTGGGTTTGCAGGGAGGTTGTGGAGTCTCCATCCATGCAGATATTTAAAACCTGGCCCGGCCCCTCAGCAACTTGCCCTGCTTTCAGTAGGGGAGCTGCACTAGACCGTCTCCAGCAGCACCTTTCAACCTCAGCTATTCTGTGATTCTGTGATCAGTATATTGCCCTGTACAGTGTTTTTAACAACAGAAATTCAAACTTTTAAAATATAAGTAATATAATTTTTTGATCTTCACACATGCAAGACTCCAGAATGATACTTCTTCAGATGATTTCAAAATCTGGCTCATGCTGTATGTTCAATATACACATATTCTTTTTCATATCACAGTGATATTTATATACATATTTGTCTGCGTGTTTTTATGTATGTATAATATAATGAAACCTGGAAGAGGTTCCTTATATTTCAAAAGGAACAAAGATTTGACGTTGGTTAAATATAAACATACGTTTTGACAGAACTGAGTCTTCTCTTGTCCTTTTAGTATTCATTCTTTCATTATATGCATTCATAGACGCATTCATTATTGGCATTCACATGCATTCTTTATACATTTCATAATATTTCTACAGCTTGTATTAATTCCTCCCTGCAATGTGCTCTCTTTCCCAAGTAAGCTACATTATGGCAAGCAATTCTAAGCTAGAAAACTGCACAACGAATTTCAGAAGCAAGGGCAAAAATAATCTTCTTTTCGAGGAGAAATATACGCACACAGACACACAAACATTAGTGATACTCTTAATCATCCCTTTTCTCTTTGCACTGATACTTGATTTTCTTCATCTTTCACTGAACGTCTATACTTTGCTATTTATGTGACCATCTGAATGGCTTTGACATGCTGGCCAAATTTGAAATATCGAAATGTCAAATTCTTACACATTTTATGAAGACAGGGCAGAGAAGAAATACTTCCTGAATGGCTCTAACTTTTAAAAGCTGTATTCTATTAGAAAATCTGCACAAAAGAGAAAGTCTCTGTAAAACCCCAAATTGCAACATAAGCTGTTTCTAGGAAAATTTGTTAAATTTATCCATGAGAAATATCTACTCGAGTCTGTAAGAACAGTATTGTATTAATTAAAAACTGAGATTTTCACAGAGTGAAAAACAAAAGGACAATGACCTACTTTAATGACGCAGTCTGCTTTGTGTACAGCCCACCATGAATTAGACTCTGAGATTCCCTCCACCACTGTTTTTTTGCTTACACAATGTTACTTATATACTTTTCTTCTTGATTAACTATGACCAACCAAAGCCAACAAAAACATAAGAGAAATAAAAATTCTGAGACAAATGCATTATTATCCATGTAATATTTTATGTCATGTCAACAAATCTACAAAGATTAGCGAAGTCAGAAATTACAGCTCCTGTGAGGTTATTGTTTGATTTTTGGTATTTTGGTGATTTTTTTCATAGAGCAAATGCTGTGGCTCAGGATAAACCAAACCAAACCAACCAACCAACCAACCAACCAAATTATAATTAATGCCTCCATAGTTCCTAACAAATTTAGTGACTAATCACAATGAGCTGCACCACCGCACTGCAGTACACACCATTCCTCGGTTAAAAGAGTGGGTGGTTCAGAAAGAGAAATTTGAAGTCTGCCTAATATCCATATTTTTTATTTAATCCAGTGAAATTGTAATGTGAAATAGAGAAACGGCTTTAAGCAATGACCAGAATCAAAAGGTCCCTGTCCTGGACAAGTGACACCATCACTTCTTCATCTCTCTCCCACTAAATCTTTGCCTCCTGCCTTTTTTTTTTTTTTTTTTTTTTTTTTTTTTTTTCATAACTTCAATTAGCGACTCTAAATCCTGTTGAAACTTAAGAACTAAATGGTAGTTGGGTGTTGCTTGGATTTGGGAGACTCTGTGTTTCCTGGAACACACTTAAAAGCCAGGTAATTTAGGCTATCTGGAGTTAGTAAGAAGGTGTGAGCTTGGGTCTGAAGTTACACTAAAGTAACACCACAGTCAGGTGGCACTTCAGTCTCCTTGTAACCCTCCTTGTGCTTGTGCTTGTGGTGCTCCTCTCCAGAGACAGCAAAAAATTGCATCAGGCCAGTCTAATCTCTTTTTATCACAACTTAACAGTATCTTGTGGACACGAAGCTAGTAGATGCAAACACTAGATTTTTTTTTTTTTTTAATACTACTTCACAAGCAAATTAGGGTAGAAGATTTTGATAAAAAAATTATCAGTTTGTATAGAACTGCAAACAGTTTTATTCGGGGCAATTATCACTAACTCAGAGTCAAAATGGAGAGGTGTCCTGAGAAACACTTATTGATGGCCTGTGCTGCTAGAGGAATTGTTTGATATTTGCATTGAAGAGATGGGTGACGAAAGAGAGAGCATGACTTATTAAACTCAAAGTTGGTCTGGATGGAAGGAAGTTGGCTTGCTGGAGGACAAGTTTTAATTCAAAATGGAGTCTTGACAAATGGAGATTTAATCTGAGAAAAATACAGCACACTGACAAATGCCAGTTAGTACATAAATACAGGAGAGTAAAACAACTGGCTTAGGAGTTGTCCTGCGGGAAAGGATCTGTGTGTTACCCAAGATGACTCCTAAACAGTCTCCTATTGCTGCAAGAAAAGTAAACATCAAAATGGGACTTTGATTTTAATAATAATAAGTATGAATAATAATATTTAAACCTGCAGAACATGTGGACTCGTCGTTCCACCTTACCCAAGACTCTAATAAGGCCTTATTAAATACTGCGTCCAGTTTTGGACACCACATATCAAGAAAGGCAGAACATAACTGAGAGAGGTGTGTTGAGAAGAGCCAAAATGCCACATGGAAAAATTGAACAAAATGAGGTTGTTTAAGTGAGAGGAAAGGGACTACATGGTGACACGATACCAGTCAAATAAGTTAAAGACAGGAGAGACCTCCTAGTTAATCTGTTCTTCAGGCCCATCGTAGAGAAAAGAAGCAGCAGTGAGTGCAAATGATGACAAGGAAGCATCAGTTTAGATACTAGGAGAAGCTTAGGTGGTTGGAAGCTTCCAAATCGGGAGCTTTATGAAAGTAAGAGTAGTATCACTGAAGATTATCTTGCCTTAGGAATTCAGCTGGACTAGGTGATCTCTTTGAAGTTTCTTCAGCCCCCTGATTGACTATCTTATTGATGTTTAAATCTCAGGTACACTGTTTTCCTTTTGCAAGAGTCTCAAGGAACAGTGAAATGTATATTTGAGAACTTAGGCTTAAATTTGTTTGTTTGATTGTTTTAATGTTCAAATCATAGCAATATTGAATTGAACATGCAAACGGTTATTGAGCCTGTATGTTCCGCAGGAACTGAATGGCTATAGGAAGATCTATTGTTTTCAGTAAGAACACACACACCATTGGCGTTGCTTAGTCCATCTGCTGATCTTCCAGCGACCTCCTCAGCCATAGCGTAACTCATCAATAATGACACAGAGAGGAGAAAATGAGAAGCCAGGGGCTAGATTCATCTCACCTACCTTCACATCTGAACCACCCAAACTAATCTCCATTTACGGTCCATAAAAAAAGAGTGGGCAATTCATTTGACATTTTTCAGATGTCTATATGAGGGTGAGAGGAACAGAAGTGCCATTCCTCTCTGTTGACTTGGTAAAGGCAGCCTGGAGGAATAGCTCAGGCAGGGCAGTTACATGGCAAACGCTCTCATTTTGTCGGATAAACTCCACCCGTTGCCAAGTTCCTGTTGAACGGCCTCCGCGGAACAAGGGTAGGTGCACAGCAGTGCTGATTAGCAACTATTTGAAAGGGAAAGCGACAGAGAGGAGACATCCCTCCACCTCCGCAGGAACACCTACAGCTGTTAGCAGAAGATAAAGCCAGGAGGTGGAGTTCAGAAATTGTGCTGAAATGACTGACCCCAGAGAAAGCAGTATCATCATTCAAATTATGTTAAAACTGGAAATTGTACATATAATGTCAGGGCTGATATCTTTCAGCAGTGTATTGATGTTTATTTTATATTGCAAATACAAGTAATACTAAAAAAGACAGTATTTCTTCCCTGGGGTAGTCCAGTCTTAACGCTAAGTTCATGCAGTTCATGGAGGATATACATTCATTATCAGATTATTTTATTTTCAGTCACTACAAAAAGTTGCTTTCAAAAGTAGCAGCACTCTATATCATTCCTAGCCCTAAGTATATTCTGGAAAATGGGCAGCATTTCCTATTTCAAAACTGTATTTTGTAATTGAGAAAAGAGCAGAATGCACTTTTCAGCCCCAGTTTTGGGGGGTTTAACCTTGCTCACCTCTTCCAGATCAGATAGTTGTCTTCTACTCTGAACTCAACAACAGTGTTACATGGAATAAAATGAAACCTTACCAAGACCTCCCAGGGTATTACGGTGAGCGCCTCCCTGCAAAGCGCCAGCCATCCTGACTGCTTCTCTGACTCTCGAGTTTCCCAGCTCTCCCTTCTCCCCTCTCCTCACTTCCTCCCTCTGCAGCACTTTCCCCTCTTCTTGTATTGATTGTAGTCTTCTGTTCTGCCATTGCATTGCCACTCAAGCACCATACTAATGGCTAGAGTGGATGTGCCCAATTAGCAGAAGCAGTTAATTTTCAGGTTCTTTTCTGAACATTGTTTTCCGCAGCAGCGCTGCAGTCATTCGCATGCAGCCACTTACTTGCAGGAGAAAAACAGGAAAACTTCTAGCTCTTGAGTAGCTAGAGATAAGAGTTTCTCAAGGACATGCAGGATCTGATTGTTTGAAAATCCAAAATGGAAAAGCAGATGAAGGTTACCAAAGATCACACTCTAGACTTTGTGGACTCCTGAAAGTATCCATGGCATCAGACTGGATCCCTTTAAGCTTTCCAATAAGCTTTCCATCAGGTTTTACAAAAAATAGTTTGATATAAAACAAGCGCCCTGATGAAGTAACTAGGCATTCGAAGAAGATTTCTGAGGTATATTGGACATACACATTACAGTCCTGAAAAATCAAACTGAAGAACTTATTCAGAATCCCCTGAATAAGGAGGGGATTGTGCAGCAGTCCCCAGGGCTTCCTTGCAAACACTTTTTAAAATCCTGGTGTCAAAATACTGGGTACTGGTATTGAGATGGGAGAAGACTGTATAACCTTGGCATGCTAATGTTCACTAACCATCAAGAGGTGGCTCTGCTGAAAGGCTTCACCAATAAGATGTTATGGTTCCCTAAAGTGCCAGACAAACGATATTCACAAGTTCCTAGGGACATTTGTTCATTTATAAAGCTTTCCCCTGTCACTGTCACATACAAGGCCCGAAGAAATTTTAACACACAAAGGCCTATCATCTCGTTTGAGGTCAATGAAACTATTTCCATGATGGAGTTTCCTGGAGCAAGCTCTTAATTTCCTTCTTTTAAACAGCACAGGAAAAAAACGATCCACCAGTATTTTACTTGCATATTCACTTATTTTTTTCCAGTGGCCTTCGGATAATTGGGGTTTTCCAGACAGCAGTCATTGAAACTTCATTATAAACAAACAGTTTAGTCACTGAAAGCAAAATGCATAGGTGGGTAGATGATAGGTGCAAGGCTTCCACGTGCTGACCGCTCCCTGGAGACAACATTGGAAATTAAGATACATCCTGTTATTACTAATTTAAATTGTCTTCCAAAAGGAAAAGGTGCTCCCCATTACAGAACACAAATACCTGTGGGATTATGTCATAATGCAGCAGAAATAAAAGAGAAAACAAACAAACAAACAAACAAAAATCAGTGAAAAGAACAAGTGCAAGTCAGAAAGGAGCGCAGAAATAACTGCAGGCACTGCTTATTTGTCCAGTGTCTGTCTTAGCATAGACGAGCCTGCACATTGTTCTGGGATGAGGAGGCAGCTACCCCCTCGGAAGCAGAGGTGAGTATTGCTTCGGGCTGGCGTGCGGCTTTGGCCTGCGGCATGTGGTGAAGGCTACCGGAGCTATGCACGCGCCCCTTAAGCAACCACACATCATGGCCATGGGTGATGAGTGAAATCAAATGCTGTTTTTACAGCCTGTGATACCAACAGATCCTGTTTTCCAGGATCCTGCAAAAGAACTTCTCAGACGTTGCTACAAGTACAGCACTGAATTTCTGTTTCCCATCAGCATCTGAAAATGAGTTGTCCAGTGAAGTCCAACAGCACTGAGCACGTTTTAATACACGAGGACATGTTTCAAACATCCTGCGTGACACCCTGATACTAAGCGACATGGTTTCTGACAGCACCAGTAAACCCTGAAAAAAACTGCACTCCAGAAAAAAAATAGCTAAGTTTAAAAAGGTCTCTGTTAGGTAAGAAAAAACAAACATTTTGGCGGAAAACAATCTTTTTTTTTTTTTTAATTTTCCTTTTTTTTTTCAGGGCTATGCTGATTACAAAGCTAGAAAGAAACAGAACAAGTAACCTGAGAATTTTCCTCTCACAGCTGCTGAAGCCGAGGGGCAGGCTCGTCGCGCGGCGGCCCTCCTGCAATTCGGGCATCTTTCTAGCTGCCACACTTGGTGGTCTGACCTTTAAGAGAGACGATACTGGGAAAGAAATACTGTGCTGTTTACATGACAGAGGTTGGCAAAAATGCTGAAAATCATTTAATCTTCAGTGTATCCCAAAGATAAACTACTAGCTAACACCTGCTAGAGAGAATGAAAACCCTGACCGCACCACAGGCTAAACCCATCCTTAAAATGGAGGAGCTCTCTGCTCATCAGTGGTATTTAGAAAAGGAAATCCAAATTCTGTAGCATTACAGCTCATGCAGAGGAGCCTTTTACAGTCATGGCTAATGGAATGACTTTATTATTAATGTTTTCTCATATTTTGCATTAGGAGATTTTATTCCACTTGCATATAGTTTTTCCAGACTATTTTTTTTTCAGGTGTATGGCTTGACATTTTTCCATGTCCAAATGCCCAGCATCCAGCCTTTAGAGTATTCAGAAGAATCTAATGTTTCTCTTTGGGAACCAGTAGGCTCTCATGCTTTGCACAAGGACTTGCCATTTGATATGGAGATGTTTTTTCTACTGTTGTTTCAGAAGAGACTCAGGCAAGATCACTGCCCAAGTGAATAAAAATTGCTTCTGCTTTGCAAATCAAAGGTGAGCCAGCCCGACTGAGCCTCTCAAACTACATTCAGGCTAACAAACTGAACGTGCCTGGTATCTGGTGCAGAGCCCAGCTGGCCTGGCTGGCACTGCCCACGTCCTTGTCCCTGCTCCTTCTCCCTAAAGGCCCAGGGGGGCCTCGTCTCGGCCGCTACTGCCGCAGGTCCTGGCCGTGCTGGGGTGCAAATTGTGTGGATGGTGTGGCAGAGAGCTAGTCAGCCCAGGGCAAAATGAGGCCACGGACTCTTCTCACTGCGTAATCCTGAGGCTGTTTAACTAACTAGTGCAGCTTTAACCTCAGAGCTCCTGACCCAGCTTATCCATGTGTCGTTCCCGCATTCAAACCTGCCTTAAGCTCTCACTGTTCCTGGATGAGATCGAATCACCCATGAACCATCCTCACACCTTTTGGCCCAGACTTGCCCGTGGAAAGCCAAACCTCACTTGAAAAGGCTCCTTTTGTCCTTCTAGAAAACCCTTGTCCCGACGTGGGGTCCAGGCATCATGCAGAAAGAAGGTCCCTCACCTCGGACACGGTGGGTAACTGCCCACTGGATCTGGTGTGAGGACTGTGGGCAAGACAGGGCGCAGGACATCATTGTGAGAGGACCTTAGCAGGAGATGGCAGGGGAGAATTCCCTGAGGAGCTGAGGAGCTTCCTGATGCTACTCTGTGTGCTACAGAGGGCAGGGTCTTGGTGGAAAAAAATAACCAAAGTTATTATAATCCACACAAAGAAAGGCCAAATCAAGATTTCACAGGACAGCTTGATTTTGCTATAGTTTGTCTTTGCAATACCAATAACGCACTTTTAAAACAAAATGTTCTGGCTTATTTTTCATTTAAGATAAAAATGTGTAGGTGTGTATGGGTGTATATATACTTACATATGTGCAAGCACAAAGGTGTTTGTTATTGTGTACAACTTTTACTCATAAACATTTCAACTTGTCCTTCACAGAAAGCTATCCTTTCCGTGTTCAAGGATGGCATGAGCGTTCCGGGTAGCACGGCTTTTGCTGAGCCCAGAAATCTCAAGGAAATATCATTTTGAAATGGCAAATTGAACTAAAGAAATTTTGCAGTTAAATGGTTTAAACTCTTTTTTGCCTTTTATTTTTTTCAGATAAAAGTGCCCTAGACCATTCTGTACATGGCATTTTGGAAGGATGCAACATGCCCTATTGCACTGCTTTGTTTGCACCTGCAGTGGGAAAGAGCTGCTGACCGGGGTTTTGCTTTAATACAGAAAATAAAAAAAGTTTAAAACAAAGGCAACTTGTAGTTAATGCAAGCATGCCAACAGGGACTGCAGCTAACATTTGATATTTGATACTACATGTCATGGAGAAATTTGACTCACAATCTGTTTGATGGTAAAATTAGGGAGTACTGATGGTTACATTTGTGAGGAGTTGCCTTCAGATGGGTTACTTGAACACTTATGTTAATTATTCATTAGAATCTGTGCGGCTTCATAACTGAGAAAGTCAGGGTCTGATTTATCCATAAAGGAGACTGTTCTTCAACAACACTTCCTCACTTCCTGCCTTTTTTTTTTTTTTTTTTTTTTTTTGCAAGGAAGATATGTCAAATTAGTTCTTAACTTTGAAGAGTTTTAGATATGGAAATATAAATGATGAGTCCTAATGTGCTAAGAAAATACAAAGGATTTGGGACTCTTGTAAATATTAATTAAATCAGATGGTCTAGAAACTAGTTAATATAATTTAGCCTTTGCTTTGCAGAAGCAAAATGAGAGATTCACAGATAATAGGTCAGATGGAGAGACTCAGGCTGAATGGTATGACCTTTTAATACAGAGCTTATTTTAAATTTTATTTATTCATCAGTGCCCATATTTCAGTTATGAGATTCGAACATACAGTAGGGATTCATTCTGTCACAACAGGCTAAGCCCCCCTCAGTCTTTGAAATCAATCATGGGCACATTTTAAATAAAAATCTAACACACAAGATTAAAAAGAGGGTCAAACTCAGGCTGATTAATTTTTTTGTCACATCTGGCATTCAGTAATTATTTCCATGTCTTAAAATGCAAGAGCTCAATTCCAGAAGAAATGGATTATCCACGCACGTACCATGAGACAAATCCAGACGCTTCCCTAATAATAAGAAATGCCCTTTTATTTCTTAAAAACACACTTGAAGAGTCCTCAGGCTCCTCTGTGCATTTTGGGGTCGGATGCGCTGATGAAATTGCAGCGCCCCGGTGAGGACCCAGGTGAACATGGCCATGAGACAACAGCACCATCTCCTGACCATCAGCCGCTTGAGCCACTTCAACATGTTGGTCACGACGCAATTGAAACAGCCAGCAGACTAATGTGCAATTAAAACAATATGATGCTTGGGTTCTTGCAGCACTAGCACTGGGATGTGGGAGGTGTGTTTGCTTCAAGAAAGGAAAGAAAATAGCCACAGTTAGGATAAAAATTCGTAATTATTTGTGGCCACCCACCCACCAAAGGAGGAATTAGACACAGTGTGGGGTTATTCATGGCCGTTCGAGAGAACTGCTCTCAGTCAGCAGCATTCATATTTATTTATATGTATATTTATTTTTTTATTTACTTCCCAGGAAATGGTGCATTTTTTTTTTTATATATATCACTACGCAAGGCTCTTAGACAGAAGCTCCCTTCAAAGCCTTCCAGTTCCTCTTAGATGTGGCCTAAGTCATATGCACTCCTAGATACTTCAATGGCTCTTAAATGCTCTAAACTCTTAAGCAGCCATGCTTTACCAAGTGAATGTGGAATTACTATGAGCTGCCAATTTGGAGGGAATGTATCCTCTGCACTGTCTGGATAATATAGGACAGGGATGCAGCTCTGATTTCAGGTTACCTAAAAGGGCAGCGAGTGCCCACAGAGGCATCATGGGGATAGCCCTGACTTCAGGCTCGCTTGGGCCCAGATAACCCTGAACACCGAATACCCAGCTTAGGAGAAAGGGAGCAGATATTCCCAGCAACTGGTCCTGTCTTCCATCATCTTCATACTATCTCCATCCTCCTATAGCTAGATGGACATTAGCTTACTTAATTCAAAGACACTGGGACTGATTACCCTCCTTTCTGAGAAACTCTGAATATCTCCCTTTACAGCAGTTTTCTTCAATTAAACTAACAGTGCTTCATGGCTGGGCAGCAGAGGCACCTTCTTCACCTATGGTTGGGCTTCAAACACTACAGGGGCAATGGCTAAGGCTGGCCTGAACTGAGGCATCTTACTGCTTGTAGAAGATGGACTGCCCAAGAAACGCAGGTCGTCACAGTGCGCTGGAAAAAAAAAAAA
>VZSV01000004.1:10842978-10887003 GCA_013398735.1 Nothocercus julius
GTCTCCAACAATGATTACCATACAAGATCTTTTATTCCAACAAAACTTTCAAACCCTCATTCCAGAAATTATCAAAACAGAACCAATTGTATTTCATACATCCCAATCAGTGCATATTGCTGGGAAAATCCAGATACCTGTACAGAAAACTGGGTAGCCCAGGATTTGAAGGCGTCAGAACTGTCACTAAGCAGATGAGAGAAGCTGGAATAGCCGGGGGGGGTTCAATTACATCGCTAGCTTGGGGAGCTGACACCACGGCTTCCGAGGAAATCTGGCATCCACATATCACAGCCAAACACCATTTTTTAATTTTTTTTTAATGTGATTTCCTGAAGCATTTCTATCTCTTGGAATCCACACCTCTCTTTCAGTCTTCTGAGTAACTGCCCTCCTGTTCCATCTGTTTCCACTCAGGCACGGAACAGACAATATATGAAAAGGGCATTCTACTGGATTTTCTGTGCTGTGAAAGATGTTCCCCTCACTTAATCTATTGTTAAACATACTATCTAAAATGAATGTTCTGAATTTTCTGTGTCAGGCAATTTCCTGATTCAGGATCCTACCTGAGGGATCCTGTTTTGGAAAATATACTTGCACTTACTCCTTCTTGCAGGTATGGAACATGTCTTCCCTCCTCCTCTCCTTGCTCCCTCCTTTGCTATTTTGACTAAAACATTCATGGAAGAAAATGTAGACAGTACCTTATTTCAATGGGAAATGGTCAGAGACATTCACATTTCTCAAATGGTAGTAAGTAAAGATATGCAACATTCTGCAAATAACTAGGTTACGGTACATAAACTCCTGCAATATCATGGGAGTAACTTCTGACAGAGTTGTTTCATGTCTCTTTTCCACTTGTAATTCTTAATTATCTGGTGAATCAGATGTGATTTGTACTGTAAACAGAACAAGCAGTGAAATTTTAAAACCACATTTATTTTTAATACAAAATCTGTTGCACTATTACAGAAGTGAGCCTGTATGTTTACCCCCACATGCACAGATAATTCAGCATCTACAATTAAATAAGAGTAAAATTATACTTCTCTTTTACCAAAACCACTGGAAAATCTTATTAAGAAATATTTTCTTTGTGCTTTGTAATCAGTGTTTGCATTACTCGTTTCTTATTTTGGCTCCCATTAAGAAAATTCATCAATGGAAAGCTCAGAGGTGCAAAAAAAGAAACTTCTTACAGCTAACTTAGATGTGTAATTAATTCTGTTGTGCTTTACCTACAGTATATACAGGAAAGCTGCAAGATGTACTACAGTCTAATGTAATGCACTGGTAAAAGCTCTGAACGGTTTTATTAGGAATCTGCGGTAAATAAGTAGAACAGTTCAACTATTTTGTTTTCACAGCAAAAAGAAAAAAAAAATGTATATATTTAAGTAGATGCTTTAAAATACCATGCACACCACTGGCTATAGTACTTCTTACACAGTACAACATAAGATTTCTTGTTTTGTTTGTAACATCTAGAAGCATATAGCATCTACACTTTGAGTGTATTTACAAATTCAACAAAATATCTACATATAAAAAGCTTACTTAAAATTAAACTTGATGCAAGTTATGAAAAACCAATTTATTGGCAAATGAAACTGAGCATTCCTTCAACCATAGGTTGTTATAAAAAATTTATATTTGGAGGTAAACATTTGATTGATATAATAAGTGAGAAAATAACTTTGTAACTGATAACGGTGCTCTGTTACCACTAAATCATGTTAGCACTTGTCAGATCCCTCGAACTCTGTGGTTCCCAGGGGTAACGCTCACACTGCTGCTGGCTGTGGGTAATTCCAAAGCTGCCATGTTCATCTGGTCATGATACAGAGGGAAATGCACTCCTGCTGCTATAGACTTGCTGGTATAGTTTTTTTCTTTTTCTTAACAATTTATTTTGCAAGAGTTTATAATTTTGCTGTGTTAGTAAATAACTTAATTTCGACTTTTTTTTTTTTTTTGAACAAATCTTCTAAGGCCATGAAAACTTGTTGTGCTCTGTCTATAAAATGATATTTTATTTTCAAGGGTAAAATATCATACTGCTTTTTTTGTATAATTTAAAACATTGAAAACTTTCATTTTTTAGCACAACAGTTTCATAACACATTCCTTTTACATTGTTACTTTATTTGGCAATGATAGTAGTCCACTAATCATAGTTTACTGCACCAACTGATTTAGTAGTAGAGTGCATTATGGAATGCATATTGTAAAAAGGCACTGAATGTATTTTGCCCTGTGTTTTCTGGAATATTTTCTCTCATTTTAAAGTTTTTCCTTCAGTGACTGTACAAATTCCAAAACGCATTGCAATGCGTGTCTTTCATGCCCTAAAATCAATCCAATGTATTCTGATGTAAAAATAGAACACTGTACTGCTGTAACACTTGATAGATTAAAAAGGCTATAAAGTAATAGGAGCAAAGAGCAGATAATAGGGTCTCATTAAGCATCAGCAAATGCAAGTGTCATACTTAAATCATTTAGCAATTATATACTGTACATACTGTTCCTAACTGTCTTACAAAAAGACATATGATAGCTAGACATTAAGTCACCAATTTCACAACAATGTCCACAAAGACATTGAAGTTCTATATAATACTACTATAACACTCTGACAATGAAAACAGAATTCATATCCAGGGATTCAGCTGAGGACCGCATAACAAATTATCAAACCAGCTTTTTATAGTGTACACAAGATTATCTGTGAGCTGTGTAGCATTTTTTCATGCATTATACTGTATTTTCAACAGGAAATAATATTGTCAGTCGATGTTGTTTTTTTGTGTCAGTTCCTTAAAAATAAACAAACACGAGAACACTCAAATTTGGAAACAAATTTGAATTTCTTATTTTGACTTATAAGAACATTCCACTTACTGTGTAATTACACTGTATAATTATATTGGCCCGCACATTATTATAGCATAAACCTCTTGTGGTGAGGAGCTTTTTTACCTGTATGTCTATGTTACACGGAGGGGATGTACAAGTGCTTTAAATATAACTGAAGATACTGTGACAGGGGATCAAGTTCTTTGATTACACAAATGAATTCATGGCATTTACAGGAGAAGGAGCCTCAGAACTTTCATTTCCTTCTGCAGGTTCTTTCTCTTTTTTACCACTGTATTGTCCAATAAAGGAGCCATCCTCATTGAACTGACCATTTACACCTTCTCCATAGTCAACTAAACTATCATCACTGTCTTCCTTTTTCACAGTTCTGTCTGAAGGTGTCCGGCTTCCTTTTTTTAGAGGTTTATGGTCCTCTGCATCACTGGAGACATGCACACATATGTATCCAGAAAAAAAAAAGAAAAGGAAAGAATTAACGAATGAATTATTTATTCAGTCAAAATCAGCTATGCATGCAGTTTAAAAAAGCATGTGCACAGCCCTGCAACCCTTTAGTAAATCCACATCACATTGTAGAGACCAATCAATATGATGCAGTTGACATGAACACATGGTGTTGCAATGGTTTAAACAGAGAATATCTCCAGTGGAAGGAAGGGGTTTCTTTTTTGTTTCATCGTGCATGATTTTACAATGGTAAGACTTGTGCTCTTGGCTCAGAAGCAATTTAGATGTAACCGCAAGCATTAAAAAGTGGGTTGCAAAGTTACATAAAAAAATTGCTTGTTCCTCAAAGAAATAGCTTATAATGTGCTGTGAAGTTAGTCTGTTAAACTTCTTAATTTCATTGACTCCTTGAACGTGAATGAAGAATGAATTTGGTTAAATGAAATATACTGTTTTTTTTTTAACTAGTAAAAAGAAAATAAAAGTGCTGCATTTCAAATAATTTGTTATACAATGCAGGCCAGACTTGCAATTTTTCACCTTACCTTTCAAGAGACCTATATATTCCATTAAAAGGGTGCAGAAGAAACAAATGAAAATAGCCTAAGAAGAAAAGCAAAGTCCATATCCTGATAGTGATCAGTATTTTATGAAGTTGCTCTTCAAATGCTAAAACATTTACTGTGCCCAGGTAAAGCAACAATTTAGCTTACATTGTCTAGAACCGAGCAGTTACGAGCATGCTTAGTCTGTCGGCAGGCAGGACGAAATGTTTTACTCCAATTCGCCCTGCCAGCTTCATTCTGATTGCCCTTCTACACTTTCATTATCGCTTACCAGATCAACCTTCCTACTCTAACCCTCAGCTGATAACATGTTTTGGCAATGATGATGGTGATTTGGAGGACAACAGAGAAAGGAAAGATAGGTCAAAACTATACAGCATATACAGGATCACATAGATTAACAAACATCCTATTGAGAAGCATTTCACTAAAAATCATTACAGCAATTTTCCATTAAGCTGCAATTTTGTTTTTTTCATCATCTTTTTCTTGGCTTTGGAATATACTGAATTATTATATCCTGAAAAGATACATCTGCAATATGGATATACTTACAAAAAAAAAAAAAGTACAATGGAAGCTTTATTTTTCTATACAGATACACGAAGACACAAATGGTAGGAATATATTTGCATTTCCATCTAAGAAAACCTTCATGTTAAAATCAAAATATAAGGCAGACAAAACTCTGAATTTGACCATCAGCTTGACTTTTTTTTGGCTGCTGAGCACGTGGCATGAGGTTAAATATTGCACCATTGATCTTGTGCACCCACTGGCATTGCACACGGACAGAGGATTAACACTTATAGAAATTCCACTCCAGAATGAGAAGCCTCCAGATGCAAAGCAAGAATGTTTGTAGTATGACAAACACAATCATCTTACAAAATATTTTTGAGAGAGATCATTTTGGAAGGACACTGTGTTTAATAGGTCAATGAGAAATTAGAGGATTTAAACATCTTAGGTATGAATGTTCCTGTCAGACTGAAAGTATTTTGTCTGTTGTCTTCATGAGAGTGCATTAGAGTCATTAAAAAGAGGCTCTACACATGAAATGAAGACCTGTCCCTCACTTTTAAGTAGTACTACGTCCTAGTCCCATCGCAAAATGATCTGCAGTGGTCAATGCTTTTGAAGTGATAGCACTTAGTAAAGAATATGATTTATTATTTAATTTTAAATAACTTTATAGTATAAGTAGGAAGGAAAATAATTTGCATTTGCATCACATTGTAAATTTACAGAAAAATGTGCAAATATTCTGAAGTGTGAGTCTATTCAGTGTTACTCAGTAAACTGGAATATGACATAAATTAAAAGTACATCATCATTGTCTTAAAAATATTTACATTTTAGTTATTGGATGGTTGACAAAACAAAAACAAGAATTAAAAACAAAACAAAACTGGAGGTTAATTTCAAAGTTAGATAAATCTGGAGACAGAAACTTTGGCTTTGTTGCTCTCAGTTTTCTTGTTTGCATTTTTTGTTTATAAATATTTTGCATTTGTTTATAAATAAAATTTATAATCTAAACAATGAAGGAATACACAGTTGGTTGCATTGCATCTGTGGTTTTTGTATATTTTGGTAAGGATGCAGATTCTACTATCTGCACAATTAAAATACAAACAAACAAAACTGCAGATTTACCCAGGAGTGCAGCTGCATGGATATGGTGACTAGTGTAAGCAAACAGAGCCCATGGAAATATCAGATCTGAACGTGGGGATTCCCTCCCTTTTTGAACATGAAAGTCCAGAAAGAAGTTCTGCCCAGGCTCTGGCAGTAAAAAGAGAAGCGGAATTACCCAGGGCATAGTCTACTTGTTCAGAAAGAGGAAACATGTGCCACAGTACCATGATCCTTTATCTAACTGGACTAAGGCTGTGGCTCTTGTATTACATATGACTAAAGAATTTTGGATGGAGGTGTAAGAAAGCGAGGAAAGAAAGAGTAAGAACAAATAGGAGAGAGAGAGAGAAAGACAGGCAGAGGAAGTGAAGAGAACAGTGTTTTGGTCAGCAATTTTGTAACTCTGGGAGCACAGAGAAGGGTCCCTGGTGGTCAGGGAAAATAAATGTATTTTCTGTGTGCTGCCAAGAAGCAATTTGAAAAAGTAGCTGTATTGTCTCATTGTGAAGCCCAAAGAGCTGTAAAATATTGGCTTTAGAGTGTGGAACATGTTGTAGAAACATGTTAAAGCCAGAAGTTCTGATATACTGTCTCTGAGGCTTGCTGATCTTGTTTATGATCTTCCATAAAACTGTTCCAAAATGCAATCAGGATAGATCACAATTTATTTTAGTTTTTGCTTGTGGTTTTGTTTGCTATTAAACTTACCTAGTGCAGTATTTTGAAATGGAAAACAAAGTGCAAGTTGGATTGATTAAAATTGCTGTGGAAAATTTAAATATATGATATATGTCACATACACTGTGCATCCAATTAATAGTGAGACAATAAGTACTGGGAACAAAGCAGGAGGTGAGTATGTGTATGAATTCTGCATGCAGATGAGACAGCCAGGAAACTTGAGTCCAATGATGCTTTTACTATTTGTTGTTTTACAAATAAATTTCTTACTTTTTAATGATGACAGTTTCTTAATGAAGACCCATACTTACAGATAACCAGGCCACTTCAGTAAGTAACTTGCCATTTTAGTAAGAACAGTGTGTTTAATTTTTAAGTATACTCTGAAAGAATGACTTAATGTTGCTAATATTTTTGCATATTTTTTGCATATTTCTTTCTCTTTTGAGTTTCATGAAAGATATAGCAAACTTGCAGCTAATGATTAAAAGACATGATGAAGTAGGCAGGTGATAATGACATGCACAAAGTAAAGAATTGCTTTATAAAACAATACTTCTATTTCACAAACTTATTGAAAGAAATGTGTTACCTTCAAATCTCCTTTCTTCCTTTACCTTTTTATTTTTTCTTCCTTTGAAATGGGTATATGCAGCAACCAGTCAGAAAGGGGAAGACATTTTTATGGTGCCTCTGCAGTCCAGCAGGCAATTAGTTCCCACTACACTTTGCCACATTAAGGGACATGCAAAACAACTCAATATATGGTTAGCAACACACTACTTTTCCTTAGAACACAGCTGTCGCTCAAAAGGTGACACAAAACAAGTAAAATAGGTGAAGCAACCTGAACTCCTTCCCTATACACTATGCATATGTTTCCCTATGCATTACATCTCAATCCAGATTTCAAAGCTTTTTACTATTTCTTATCTAGCCAAGATACACATGCATCTATATTAGCTTTCCAAGTGACTTGTCTGAAGGATTTCTGCAATAGTGATCTCCAGTCCTAGCAGAAGCTGTAAAAAATGCAAAACTGAGCTCTTCCTCTAACTGGCAACAGGTCGAAAAACTTGTTAGTAGAAGAATCTGACTCTCTCCTTGTGAAAATTTTAAATTTTTATTTACTTGAGATGAAGTTAATCAAACTTTCTGCAGTTATTATGGCTTCTGGAGGAAAATCATATAACATGAAATCAGTGCAATGATTCAAAAAGGAAGTTACACGGACTTTCAAGAAATGAGTTAGGAACCACCAAAGAAAGCTTGTGTGTGTGAATGAGGACACAGCAAGACTGCTGCTGAATCCAGTCAGGTTACTGAGAAGCAAGAATCCACGGGCAGTCTGCTGATGTTACCTCTTGCATTAGAAGCAACTGTGCTTAGACATAGAACGGTGAGGGCACAAGTTATCGGCCCTCTGGAAACAACGGACTGCAATAAAATTTGAAAAAATACAATGGAGAAAAAAACAGCTGCAGGGCATAAACTATATCCACATTGTTAACCAGCCTGCAGATGGAAGACAAGTTATATTACTTAAACTCAGAGTTGTCTACCAACCATTTTCGGAAAGTCTCTCATAAAGTAAATAGGTATTTCTTGGAAAAAAATACTTTGTGCATCAAAGCACTTGAGAAAAGAGACAAAAGAATTCAATGAAAAGTGCCAACAGTCTGTGCTATAGTAGCAGTCCTCTCACTGTGGAGGCCTTGTCCTGTTTGACCTTTCTGAGCACATTTCACAGATTGGAATAATAGGACGAAAATACATAAGATATCATGAAACAAAAGATGTGAAAAGCTTCTCTTTTATACCTCCCATAAATTTTAACAAATTCACTTTTGTGCTCTCTCCCAGTTCTCAAATCCAAAGGTGTGAAGATGTTATAACTCCTTACTTTCTCTTGATTCATGGCCCAGGACAGAAATTTTGTAGGCTGATTTAATATAGGTAGACCTGAACAAGACCTCTGTGTCTTTATTTTTTCTTTAAACAAACATTCATATATGTTATTTCTTGCAGTGTCTTGCTGTTCACAATTAACTGAATCAGTCTTCTCTAATTCAAAACTATCAGGACTGCAATGCAATTGCTTTGCTATAAAATGAACTTCCAGAGGCACTGTTTTCCCCTGTTATGTGAAGACCCAATGACATCTCCAGCCACAGGGGCATCGTGTATCCAGTTATTCTGTGGCTCTCAAAACAAATGGATTTTCTAGAGCGTTATTTCCTTCATTTGACTGATATGGCAGAAAAACCGCATATTGGTGGGTTCTGCTCTTAGGTAAAGAAATACAGCTGAAGAGTGAAAAACTTCAAACAAGTCCAGACCATCTCAAGAATAGCAGTAAGATTAGCAAATGAGTGTGACAGAAACTCTTGCTAAATCTCAGAGCTATGACTTCTCTGGAAAATATTAATTAGTGACAAAATTATTTAAAACTTACTTTGAAACAACTAATTTCCTAAGCATTGGGCTTACTTGTCCAGAAATACTGATGCCCATTCACCATAAATTTCTGAATCTTCCACTTTTCCCAGTTCCTGAGAAAAAAAGTCAACGAGTCTATATTGTCAGAAAGTTGCTCTTGATGGCTCTGATGTCTCTCTGAGATGTCCTCTTGTAGTTGGTGTGAAAAGACTGTGAGACCTTATACTTTCCCTTCCTTCCTTTAAACTTAGAAGAAGAATGGAAGGAGCTCAGACAGCTGTGAGGATATGAAAACAAAGAGCTTTCAATAGATCTTTTTTTTCTCTGCCGATGGAAGGAATGCTGGTTTTCTGAAAAATCCTTCAAGAATTTTACCGCGGATTCACCGAACAGCTTGCCACCTGTATATGGTAAAGACAGCAGTCGACATTTCAGATTTAACGATGAGGCCCAAGGCCGTAGCCATATAGCTCTCCAGGCTACTGTGAGGCAGGCCATATTTTTAACTGTGAGTCTTAGAGAATCCTCAGCTGCATCGTGGATGAAATTAGCTGCTATTTTACATAGCCTACGTGTCCTCTGCCTGGCAGTGGATTGGACGCATTTCTTTTTGACTCTGTCTTGTTCTCCCTTCAGCCATACTAGCAAGGCTTTTGAAGCATAGGTACAGTAGATGGATACTCCAAGCTGGGCTGCAGCTAGCTTGAAAGATCTTTTGATTGCTTCCTCAACCTTTCTGTCAGCAGGATCTTCAGGCAGAGCATCCGTATTAGCAGCTACTGAATCCCCAATAAGCGCTGCCCTGTCTACCTCAGGCAAGGCCCCCCACAAAGCAGCTTTATCTGCTGGAAGAGGATACACCTTACATAAGTCTGCTGGGGCTTCATGCTTTGCCTCAGGATTGCTCCAAATCCTATGGACAAGATTTTCCAGGGCTGAATGGATAGGAAGGGCATTATCTACCTTGTCTTCTTCAGAGGGGGTAGGCAGTTCTTCCGAAGGGTGTCCAGATTTGGGAGGTTTTAACACTAGCACTCTCCTAATGTGCTTGAACAGATAATTCTGATCCTCCATGTCAAACTTACGCACAGGATCTGGTTCCCCTTGCTCTGAGGACTGAGATGACAGCTCAACATCTTCAGGAGATAACTCATCCTCCAAGGTCTGGTCAGCCTTATATTTCTCCTTACTAGAAGCTGTTTGCTCATTTAAACTCTCCACATCGTCAGGCTCAAAAGCATGGAAATTGCTCTCAGTTGCTTCTAGGGGAACCACAGGAACTTCTGTAATTGGTACCCTGGGATGCTTTATTGAGTGGGAGCTAGTCTGTGCCACAGCAGTTATACTTTGTTTGGCTGCAGTCAGTGCATCCTTTAACACAGTAGCCAACTCAGGCAATATTATAGATCTCACTAATGTATTTTTTTCAGCTTCAGAGAAATGAGTCGCTGTAGAAGGTCTTGCCTTCTTGTGGTAGGAGCTTTGAGAGTCTTCTGAATCTGAGCTGTAGTCTAGGGTCTGGGTGAAGCACTGCTGGGGAGAACGCTGCCTTGCCAGAGCGCCACGAATTGAGCTGCTGCTGGGCCGCTGCTGGAAAGGGGGAGGTTGTCCTGCCTGAGAACCTGAGCCCTCCTCCGACCCCAGTATCTGTTGCTTGGAAGCATGATGTCTAGAGCCATGCCTGTACTTCCATTCGTCTGACCTCTTTTCCTCTTGGCAGAGGGAAGCAGGGACAGAACTAACCCTTGTAAGCTCTGAGGACTGCCTAGCCCTTCTCCTGGAGAAGGAGGTCTCTGAGCTGGTGCTGCAGTATTGATCCCCTGACCTTCTGAAGAAGTTGCATCTGTCAGATCTCATAGAAATTGCTTTGGCAAAGACAGAGTCTGCTTCAGGAGATTTGGCACAGCTACCTTGTCTTTTCTTTTCCTTGTCCATTTTCTTTACTGTCCAAGTAGACATGGACCTGAAGTGATGAAAAAAGTTCAAAATACTCGAATTCCTAGACCTTTCAAAAATCACTTAGTTACTTTTTTTTTGTTTGTTTTAAGGGAAAATCTAGACTGTTTTTTCTCAAAGAAGCACTGCCTTGTGACCAGTGCCAAATGAGACAGACAAACTGGGAACTGAGTGACTGCAGTGATGCTGGGCTGCAGAGGGTGCCAAGATATCTTCGTAATCTGACTGGTTGCTGCTGCTGCCCTGTCTCTAAGGAAAAAAGAGGAAAGCCCAATACAGTCTAATTAAACAGAAAAATATGCAGAAAGGAGTTTTTTGCATGGTAAATAGGATGAGCTTCTTCACATGAACAACTCTGAAAGCTATGCATGCAACTGTCCATATTCACCAGACAAAAGGTTGATTGACAGACTATAAAATCATGCAATGAAGCAATAGATGACTCTATAGATTAACTGAGGCCATTCAAATATGGAGACACACATCTAAATTTTGCTACACATGAAAACAGACCGAATAGCCTTAATCTACACCTGAGTATCCAAGCCACAAAATTTGTACAATTCTGTATGAAGATCTGTTTCAGCTAATCAAAGCTCCAGCTTCAGAAAGGCAGAGGAGCTATAAATCAGAACGCAAACTGGTCTATCTAGGCCAACTCATCTAATATTTATATACATCTACATCCAAACATTGCTTCATAACTCTCTTTTTATCAGATAAACCTAATTAACTCATACACACTTAAAATAAATGCTGTAAATCACAATTCTGAACAACAGATTAGAGATTTTTTTTTTTTTTTTAATTAAGTTAGAATTAAAAGAAACTGCCCTCTGGCATTCAGAACTGTGAGCCTCTTCCAGTCAGATTAAGATGCCCATTTGCCTTATATAAAAAAGCACTACAACAGAACGAAGCCATCTTGGAAAAAAAAATGTTCTATGCACTTTTGTAAATTTTTCAGCTATAAAAAATAAAATGCCTTTACAATTTTTTGAGAAAGGAAATATGGTAAAAGCATTGACATCTTTAGAAAACCCTAACATTGTTTCCTGACCTAATCAAAACACACCCATATTTGTTATATGAACAGAGTTGCCAAAGCATGCTTTCTGGGTTGCAAGGAGAATCATTTTATGTATATTTAGGATAAAGACAATCAAGAACAGAAGCTGTGTGGCATGCTTTGAAGCAGCTTGCTATATTTCTTGTACAGAAATAGATGAAACAGAGATTTGTTTTTCTTTTAGGACGTTCTTTCACCTCTCTGTTTAACATCTCTTCTTTTCTATTGGATTAAGTGTTAGTATTGTCAGCCATATTAAATTAACTTATTATCCTAGCAGTGGAACATCATGTTGTCTTTATTAAGTTTCCAAAAGAAATGTATTTTCAAAAATAGAATGAAATTATGTGCTGTAACTGAAGGAATGCAAGCACACAGTGCCTGAAAAGCACATGGTATCTGGTACTCTAATTATCTGAAAGATGGACTTGAAACCAAAATCCTCACTTTTAAACACTTCGGGTTGAATTTGGACTTCAACTTGCCTCAGTGGACAAACTCGAGCATACATTCTAAGCTCTCATTTCACAAATCTTGGGTGTTTCATATATATTTAGTTCTATAAAAGACTGAGTCAGAGGGAAAAATGTTACAGTTTTGAACTAATAAGTGAGATATTATATGAAGTACATGTGTGATATGAGTAGTGATCATGACAAATCACATCAGCTACTCACCTGTATTCACCAAATGTTCCATCATCTTCCTTCATAGGTTGTATTTCTGGGTCAGCATGTGCATCCTCTTTTTCCTTCACTAAAATATTTGAAATGGGAATTTTTTTCATTAAATTGGGAGATTGGAAACAAGATACTAATTTCACATACTGATCACATTTGGCACAGAAACATATTTGAATCAAAACTGTTCGCTGAACAGAAGTCTTAGGCTGTTACATTTTTCTTTTTTTTTTAAAGAAAAAATCTCTTACTTACTTATAGAACTTTATCTTCATTCAGGTAAAAAATATTGTATGTCATTCAGCGTTATAGAAGCTTCATTTCTAGCATCAAAGTGAGTTTTCTGTTAAAAACCTACTAAAATACTTGCTTTGTTTATGCTATTAAAAGAATTATTTTCTATTGCAATCTGAATAATTTTGTTTTACTTATCTATACTTCTTATTCACTCTTGACATTCCTCTCATACTGATGGATAAAATTGAATCAATGTCACATGTGTAAACAGTTTGTAGCCAGTCTCCTTTCATGTTGTGCACTAACTTTATAGCAAAGGTTCTCTAATAAACATTCCAGGGAATGTTTCAAAAATTATTAAATTTTGGAAAAAATCTTTCAGTCTCTTCATTTTTGCTTTTATGTAGCATGATTAAAAGAAAAACAAAAATGCCTATATTAGACCTAAATTTAACATAATTGCATATATCTTGCAGTATTTGCAATTAAACACATCCTCCTGGCAGATTTAATAAACTTGTAATCGCTCAGTGATAAGAGTGCTTGCAACTCTTCCTAAAAAAAAGCTATGCAACACTGTCTTTTGATACTGGAACCCACTAACACCTTAGAAGGCAGTTGTTTATACAAAATAGTTGTTTAAACAAAAAAATACAAAATAAATTGGGATTGTTACCAGAGTATAATAATACATCAACTTCTAGAATTATTTTTAATGGTTCTCCCCTGTGCCTCTTTGTTTATGTTTATCTAGTTATCATCCAAATCCTTTCCTTGTTTAGCAGACAGCTATATCCAACATATTCTGACAATTTACACACTTAATTTGTACATTATTAGTTTACATGTTATTTAAGATTATATGAATAATTCCTGACAGTATTTTCTAAGTGTAAAATCATGACAATGCATAACACCTTGAAATGTATCTGGCTTCAATAATTTCATAATGAAATAACTTATTTTTTTAATCACAGGCAAGTTCAAGATGACATGCCAAAATTAAGAAAGAAAGAAAAAAGGCATTAATAACTGTGCTCTGCATTTGTCAGTTAGTCGTATAGTCCTATAGAACAGGACATCTGCAATAACCCCAGAAACATAATTATTGCTAGAGTCACTGGTACAAACTTGTACAGCAAGTCTAATTTCTCCAGCAAAGCTGATATCTGTCCTATTAGGATTACTAGCAATTTTTACTCTTACTGTTATATATCATACCTGGATATTTGCCACCTTTATTCCTCCTTATGAAGCAAACAATCAGTAAAATCAAGATAAGAAGAGCCACAGCACACATAAGACCAATGAACCATCCTTGAGTAGCGATGTCTACCTGCCGGCTTGCCATTGCTGCAGAATAAAAGAAACCTATGAGTTTTTCTGCTGCATTTAAATGTTATTATAATTCATATAAAAGCCATATCCATTGTTCATTAATTACGTAAGATAACACTCACTGTAAAGAACAGTAATAAGAAAAAACATGGCACTACATTTTGTATTTCCATTATTTAAAAGGTTTGCAAGCACAAATACATAGACCTTCCTTTTGAATATATAAGCATTTTGCAAACTTAGTTCAGCATTTAGGCTTAGCAACTATTACTAATATTTTGCAACATATGCACATCCTACATTGCTTTTCACAAATCTCAAAATTATTCTGAACCATTTTACACTGATTAAACTACCAAAATGAAATTGCAAATTATAATTAATACAAACATTCGGATTGCAGTCTCAAAATAAATAAAGAGCCAATACTCATTAGCTAATGCACACTCATTAGTCTGAAACAGGACAACAGATGGGTCATCCAAGACCTTAACATTCAATCTCTAACAATCAACAACAAAGCAGCCTTTAAAGCCTTATTGAGCATTATGGTTTTGTCTTCTCATCAAGCTCCCATTTCCTCCTACAGTTTTCATGATTGCTGTGACTCAGCAACACTGCAGGACTTAGCACAGTGTGACTGGGAAGCCCTTCATTGGCACCTCTTCTGTCCATATCTTGACTCTTGCTCGAAGACAGTGCAAGGGAGAAGCAAACTACAGAAGAAACACTATAGTCTTTAACACGGGCAGGTCTGTGTGCTTTGGGGGCCAGAAACTCCCTATTAGTCTCCAAGACATCAGGTGGATTTCCTGGTGAAGCCTATCACTGTTCTCCTATTTGGAAACACACTATAGACATCTGACCTCAGGATTTCCTGTTGCGATAAAATCAGAAGGGTGATAGGAGTGCGAGAGATAGCAAACATGAAATGGGAGGAAGATGGACATCCATCCAACCTTATTTGTTCATTCTTTGCCCGCGACTCCAGGCCCAAAGCTCCTATGAGGAGTCGCCCAATAGAGCTCTTTCTAGATGCGGAATTAGACACAAAGATCCTCTTACGATGTAGCTATGGAAACTCATATGCAAAAGGCTCTCTCTGCATAGCTCACATGGCATTTTGGTTCAGCATTTGTTTTTTTCTGGCTTCATGTGATAAGGTAACTCTGATCTGAGTAAATTATCTAGAATTTTATTAAGCATTAAAAGTACTTCAGATATCAGCTTGGGGGGCACTCTGCACTATAGTGAGTTACACTTGACATCTTGAGTTAGTACTCACACTTGACATCTTGAGTCAGTGTCTTTTTTGGTGTCTGTGAGTACGTCAGCTCTTATTGCAGAACATGTTTCAGCCAGATCTGCTAGGAAAGGTCTCTGGGCCTGTTCAGAGGCCTCCACTCAAGTGCTGGAGACAACACATATGTAGCTGCATTTGCATAAATGTCCCAGAGTCCCATAAAGATTTTCACCTCCCCTTACAGCAGATGAATCTCTAAGTGAAGGCTCATGGCAACATGACACAGAGAACCTATTTTCAAAGGCTCAGTGACTGTTTCCTAGCCCCAGGTCCTGGTGATACAGCATGAACTCCACTCCTCTTCCAAAACCTGGGGATGACTATTGGGAATAGGCCCTGGCTGGGGCTCTCCCTTGACTACCTGAGCCTTGTTTGGCAGGCAGCTGACTGGTAGTGGGCTGGCAAGCACATTAACAATAAAATATAACAACATTCAGGGCTGAATCTAAACCTCTGTCTCAGTCTCACTTTATTAGTAAAGACAGAGCATGAAAGTGAGATAGCTTGGAAACACGGGCTCTGCATGGTCCTAGATTCCTGAGGATTTTCCATGGCATGTTTGAAAACTAAAAGTACCTACAACATTTGGAGATAGTCTATATTCCTCATTCCACATGGAAAACCAACGCTTCTATAGGACTACTGGGCTAAAATCAACTTTCCTGCCTGTTTTTGGTTTTATTGTGCAGATGCATGATTTGATTTAAACAGATAATAAATTAATGTGTTTGGTTATTACAGGGTAACATTTAGGAGATTTCCCAGGAGATTACTCCCAGTATAGAGCATGCTTTCTGATATTTGAGAAACTGATTCTTATATGCCTGTCCATTTAAACCATTTTTACATAGATATAAGTTTTTTAGTATATGCGTATATATAGAGGCGATCATATAAAACAAAATCACAAAGGCAATCTTCTTCTGAACTATAAAACAAGTCAGTAACTTTTTCCACATTAAGGTTAAAATTATTTTGGTTTTTTTTGCAAATGTGTGTTTATAATAAGGCATTAAAGGTTGTATAATAAATACTACATCAAGACATAAAAGCACATTTAACATTCAAATGCGGTAAGAAGTAGCACTGAGCAAAACAACCATGCGTAAAAATAAGCAAGATAGATGGGAAAGAGTGAAGATGAAAACTTACTTATGCAGCTTTCTGTATTCTTTAAATTATTGCATATCCAGTAGGAAATGGTTTCTACAGCCTGCAGAACCCCAGTGCTACTTTAAAAATGGCTTTTTTTTTTTTCCTTACTCTAAACAAATTATCTGCTTCAGGCAGAAAAACATTTACTTTTGGTGAAGCCAGAAGCTTCTAAATGCAGGAGTTCATGCAATAAACTATACTGGTATGCTCAAAAAATAAAACCACATACTATGAAGATGCCTTATAAGAATGCTTGCCGAAGGAAAAAAATGCAATAAAAGCCTCATATACTAAATACTGCAGTTTTCTTCCTTAGCAAAATTCCTTCCTAACTAGAATATGGATACACCTCATATTCTAGCATTTTACTCTTTTGTCCATTTTATTTTTTCCCAATGCTTTAAAGCTTTCCTCTAGGCTACAGCGTGACACAACATTTTTGTGTAAGAAATATGCTATGTATGTGACTAGGGTGGAAATCACAGCAGCTTGCATCAAATCTTTCCTTGATCAAGATCAGAAAGACAAACTTTAAACTCCCTTCCTCAACTATTCAAAGACATAAGACATGGCAACTGACTCATATAGAGGACTGCTTATCTGCAGACTTGGTATTTCTTGTTCAGCAAGATCATTCTGGGAAGGTTTCCATTCTGCTTGGTTTGAATTACATTACAGTGCTCATCCTTTACTCACTGCTGCTTTGGGCTTTGGCTGCACAAAGTTTTACATATCTACGTTCATACCATTAGCTGTCCTAAGCATAAACAACCTCTGTATTTAACCCATAGTTTGGCACTATTATTTGGTACTGGATTTTCAAAGCTTTCCTATAGCAACATGATATACTATGAACAGAAATGGAATAAAACAAAGTAAAAAATTATGATTTTAGAAAGCATTCAATCTGATATATTCATAATTTTTCATAGTTATTGTTTTCTGAAAATCATATTGTTCAGGCATATTTTCATATTTGAACTACTTTCTTAAATCATAACATTCTGTGTGTATTTGGTGAGGCTACTGCTAAATAACTATGGATGGGCCAAAATGCTTGGAATGATAAGTGGCCAGCAAGTACACAACAAATGGCAACAGCCATCCAAGGGCATGCTGTGTTGGCAACATATTCAGCATAACATCAAAAAACTTCCACTAAAGACCTTTCTTAGAGTTAAATGAACAAGTATCATGAATTTGCTTATGAAGACATGACTGTTGCAGCCTTTCTTTCAATGACTACTGAATTACTTTTCATTAGAAACTACACATAAAGAACTTAAACCAGTCTTTCTGATTAACAGAAGGCTGTTTGGGAAATAAAAATTTATGTTAAACCAGTATATGACAAGGAAAAGACGCATTTATAACTAGAAATCCCTTTACGGTATTTTACAAAGATAACATGAAACATAAAATTGAATCTGCGCTTCTGATTACACATACATTATAGATCAGATTTTTCTATGGAAAAAAAATGTAATTTAAATACAGCAGTCTAATTATATTAATTAAAAATACATTAAAAGTGTAAGTAAATGAAATAATTAATCTCCAGTGCAGAATGCACAGATAGTCTGTGAGCAGTGAGTATCCTGCCCCTAATATGAGTAACAGACAAGCACAGCAAGTCTAAAGAATGAAAACATTCTTAACCTCAATAATGAATGTGCTGGCATTTCTAGCAAATCATTAAATAGCTCAGCATTGCTCTAAAAAAAGAACATACACAGGCGTTAGCTACAATATCTCTTTGCTAGCACTAGTTCAGTACGGCAGCGCTTGGTCTACCACAGCTTCAACTAGGACACAGAATTGCCTCACCTGGACCTGTCTCAAACACATCCTCTGAACTCTTAAAACCAGACAGGCCCTCAGCACCAACCCGGACTTTATATGCTGTTCCTGGTGTTAAACCCTTTAACACAAAGAAGCTTCGAGAACCATTTACAATTTCTTTTTTCCAATCTTCTTTGCCTACAAAAATTTTAGGAAAACAACATATTGCAATTTTAATTTTCTATGTATTACTGTATGTTTCTAGACAAGATACGATCAACAGTTAGTTCACTAAACTATTGTCTGAAAGAAGTAACTAATCTCTCAAAAATAAAATCTTACATAAAATTATACCTCTGAATAATATAATGCATGCAATATTAAAAAGACATTTTACATGAATTATAAAAATTATTTTAAACATTTGTTCCATTGTACTATGGAAATATTATTTTCATCTATTTTCTTTAAAGCCTTATTGAATTTTCAATTATAGTAAACATCAAAATAGATTTTAATTGCTAAATTATATATTATTTATTCATTATTAGGTAGAGTTAATATTTATTTTGCTTGACAGGTTCTGCTTCAAAATCTGAACATATCCTATTTCCTCAACATTGTCTTGTATCTTTTTCTAACAAAGTCTCAGGTGCTTCTTTGAACAATATGAAGAAAAAAAGTATTTATATTCCAATTCTCAGATTGACCATCTTGAATCATGATTTCAGAAGGACAGTGTATTTCAGTAGAAGCATCTTGGTTTTATTAACTAAACTTCTGTGTTTTAATGATTAGTAGGAGTAAAATAAAGGTATTGTCAAAAACAGAAAACTATATTTTTACATCAATAAAAGTATGCAAGTTGGTTTATTTTTTAATTTAACTATGATAATTATTTCAATTTGCTTTTTTTTTACTGAATCAGACATAATTTAAGAGAATCATTATATCCTGTTTTATTAATAATTCATATTTTCATACCTGTAATCAATCACTGAATAATAAACAACTTAAAGCAATTTGTGTTTGTAGAAGTTCATGTTCAAAATAATTGAAACAATAATACAAAGGAACAAAGACTGACTTTCTATCTAAGCATTAAGATAGACAGCTGCTACACACTGATGTTTATTATAAAGAAAATTATTTATAGCTACCAATAAAATTTAAAAAAATAATTCACAAATACTGGAAAAAATTAGGACCACATTTACCACTAAAATATTTGAAAATACCTCTGAACACTTAGAATAATTTAATGAAATGACTTCTTACTGCCTGCTACACCATATTCAATATAAAAGTTCGCATGATCTGGTCCCTCATACTCCCAACTGATATTGGCATAGGTCTCAGCAGCAGCTGTTGTAACATTTCTGATCCTTGGATAAAGTGGTTGCACTGAATACACAATAGAAAAACAAAGCAGAATATGAAATTGTGACTTCATATGTATAAAAAAAACCCTACCATGCTAATAGTCAGGGAAAGTATAATATATTCATCATTTTTGTTTCAGTTTTGTTAACTTAGTGAGTAAATTAGCATATATGGTAATGGAATCATACACAGTTACTATACTATGGAATTAGAAAGTAGAATCTCTGTAGTCTACTGAGCATGCCTAACTCACCAAGATTGCCAAGTACGTAAAAATCCTAATTGCCAAAATTCTGAAAAACATTTTTTTTATTCATCTCAAAGCAAAATACATACAGCTGAAAACATTCTTAGGGTAACAGCAAATAGTAGGCGAGAATGGAAGTATAAAGGAGGTAGAGTCCTCCCTTTATTCCAAGGGTCTCAGAACGGACTGCAAAGCTCTCAACTGCAAGCCCTTTATAGGATTTTGTCTCTATTGTATTGGTAATGATAAAAAAGGAAGACAATACCCTTATAGAATGTTGGACGGACAATATGCATGACTGGGGAGGTTGCAAAAAGGGTTTCTGAATATCCTTCATCATCAGAGATAGTAGGAAAGAAAAAATAAAGAATAAAAACACTTTACTTCGGAAAGAAACATTTAAACAACACAGTAAAATCTTACCTGTTAAGTGAATAACACATGCATACTCTAAGTTCATGCAGGAATCAATCAGCTCTATATGTTCAAATATGAAAAGGCTAAATGATACACATCTACTTGAAAACAAACTGAATTTTGTGTGTACTTTAACAGAACTGAAATTTGCTTCATTTACACTAGCGATTCACTGTACCATAGACATTCTGTTGCCCATCCGTGGCTCTCTCAAAGCCAAGATATCAAATTTAACTCCTTTAATGTTTTATTTCTGGCACGGAAGTCATAAACCACTTTGAAGAGCAAGTGGTCTTTGGGTAAACACTATATTCAGAGGAGGAAGGGTTCAATTAGCCACAGAATTTTATTTCTTGGCTCCAGAAAATTAGTTAAAATGGGGAACCAGAGCTACTAATGTTCGGAATCTTTGTTTGGTAAGAATTTTTTCTCTTAAACCACATTTTCAAATCTCCATTTATTCCAGGGATTATTTTTAGTGCTCAGACTTCAGTACCTGCAGCAAGTATAAGAATATCAATTCAAATCTCAGTCAAGCATGGAAACTGAGAAAATGATGATACACCTGGACCATTTTTTATTTACTATAAATGTTTTTCCAGTAATATAAACTTTAACTATAGAATTACAGACCCAGAATTTCAAAGGGTCACTTTTACTCATACTTAACTTGTCTGTACGTACAGGTCAGATATAAATAAAGGCCTTGTGATTGATATGAGTGATGCCACTGAGAAAATACTAGCATTTTAGAAGTTGTATTTTGAATACTGGAATTCTCAGCTTAGATGGTTTAAACCCTCTCACAGAAAAAAAAATTGTTAGATACCTGATTACTAAAATAGACCATGATAAACAGATCTGAGTGTCAAAAACCTCAGGTACAGATAACTACACTGCTGATGTAAGTGATGATTAAAGTAACAAAACAAATTTCTGAGTTATGACAAGGAAAAAAGCTAATAAAATAATAAAATTAATTTTAAATAGATTAAGTTTGTGATGATCCTGTTTCATCTTGCTGATGAAAGCTTATCTTAAAAAGTAGTATTAAGTAGTAAAAAAGTAGTAAAAACTAGTACAAAAGATTTGGAAAGCTAGTATTAAAAAATATTCTGACTTAGAGTATGCAAACCATGGGAATGTAAAAAGCTCTGTATTTTAAGGCAGTGTGTCATTAACATTTTCTTTCAACAGCAGTATTTTACATAAATATTGCAATATCTGTATCTCAAAAAGCCTAATATTACTGAAAATAGATTTTGGTAGGCTAGTGCACATACAAAGGGGATATTCCTCAAAGAATAACGCATAAAATTATTTTTAAGGCATAAAATTATTTTTAAGGCATAAAATTATTTTTAATGAAAGTGCCTCATTACTGTAACACTGAATCACAGCAGAACAGTGAAACTGGTATTTGTCATCAGTGTTAAAGTCATAAGAAACTACTAGCCATAACTCAACTCTTGCACAGAAAGGTCCCAAAACTCCATCTAACATCTCCCCCCTGCAAGCCCAGGCACTTGCAGCTGAAATAAGCCACCGTATCTCATGTGAAAGACTCATCATAACACACAGCTGCTGACACTGCCTGCTAAGTTGTTCCAGCAAATAACTACAAATTGTTCCAGCAAATAACCACCTTCCCTGAGAAAAAAAAAAAAAATGCATCTTATCTCTATCATTTTTCTTTAAACTAAGATTTCCAGATTCTTCCCTGATTAAGTTGTCTGCTAGATTAAAAATCCAGTAGACAGTAAATTTCTTTCTGCTTATATAACTTGTATACAAGTTGGCTCTGAAAATTTTCTTAATTCTGCTGGTGTCTAAGTTTCCAAAACCTCTCAAGTGGACTTATGCTTATGTTTCCCAAGAGCACTCGTATCTGATTCTTACCAATAGCTGTTGTACTGTTATCTTTGTGTAACAGTCAAATTTAACTTCTATTTTTTTTTCATACTGGAGACAGTACAACAAAGAATTTGTTCAGCAGCACACCTATTTTCAAAGTCATCAGTTCAGTTATTTTTTCACTACTAATTGGTCTCATTTCTCCAGCAGACCTGCAAAGTTTGGGTTTTAAGTCTGTCACCTGTGTCAAATTTGCAACATGAGCTGTGACACATCTAACATAAGAACACATGATACCATAACATGGCTGATGGATCCTGAGGCGATGAAAGCCTAAAGTCAAAGCAGTTATATTCAAAGCCTGTTGAAAATCCATCTTGTCTTCTCAAACTAATTACACCTCTGATTAAAGATAACCTTTTCTTTCTTTGGTATCTTTCCTACCATTCCTCACACAGGCAACATGCAATTGTCAGCTGGAAGAAGCTCTTGGTGTGCAAGTATCAGTTGTTAAAAGGCAGAAAAGTTTTGTATCTGGGATAAGTGCCTTTTTTTTTTTTTTTAACCGAAAGATTGACTCTAAAAAAGCTGGGACTAGATTGTTAATAAATTTCCATTTTTACAGAAAAAAACAAAACAAAACAAAACAAACCTCTTTTAACCATCTGTGATGCAAAGCAAAATTTAGTCACCATCTCTGAGTGTGGTTTCATTCTGGTAGTGAGATATGTTATACAAGTATTTGCCAATTGTTGAGAGAGAGACCTAGGTTCAAAGTAATGTTTTTCTTTCCTTTTCTTTTCTTTTTTTTTTTTTTTTTTTTTTTTTTTTTTTTTTTTTTTTTTTTTTTTTAACTAATTCCTAGGCTTCTGTATATTTGACTACATCTTTTCAGGAACACAGTTCCTTGAAATAACACAGTTATAACTAGGCTGCAGATTCAACAGAATTTAGTAAGACATGACATGAGATGTGATAGGATTTTAACAGCAGGCTATACTCTCTTTCAAAATTTAGTTTAACAGAACAGCAAATTAAATAGTCTGCAAAGTGATTAAAACTCTACCAAGTGTCACAGGATTCACCAGATCTCCATGAAGAATGGCAGATAAGTGATAAGCACACTTGATACAAGGGCAGTATCAAATGGAGAAACACTCACAAAGAAATATACCAAAAAGAGTCCCCTGAAATACCTATGCATAGTGGAAAATAAATTCAAATGGAAAAAATACACAAGAAAAGATGAACGAAAAAGGTAATATATTCTGCCAGAATCAGTAATACAAAGAGAGGGGTTTTGCTTTTGTTTGCTTGCTTTTTAATCTACAATTTTTACATTACAAAATTCAAGCCTCAAGAAAAAAAACAAGAATTCCATTTGTTGGCATTAAAAGATGGGGACTAGTCAACTCTTGAGATTATGTAAGCCACTGCAGAGCATTCCCTATTGTGCAAAAAATACAGATGAAAAAGAAGAAATGCAATAAACAGTTTCATTGTTAAAAAAAATAACTTGGTATGGATTTTACATGATGTCTACCAAGAGAAAGTTTTTTTCAGGGAAGGGATTTTTACATAGAAATCATCATAATTTTCTCTAATCTGGCATCTCAAGCATCTCCCTTTTTCCCAGTAGATTTAAAGGAGAAAACAGTGGTTCTGCATAGTTCTGCCATAGAGGGGAAACAGAGATGCACGATGGAGAAGTTCACAGAGACAGAACGGCCAAAGGAGTGATACTAAAATACTATAATCAACTCGAAAAGAAGAGTAAGGTTAAACTTGATAGAGAAAAATGTGGAGACACTATGTGAAATGATTCAAGAGGAGGTAAATCCCCATCTTTAGCAGGGAAAATGGTTTGATAAGAGCATTTTGTATGGAGCAAAGGCAATTCAGATGGTCATGTCTTTTACTAAGATATCCAAGGTATGATCTTATCTGAGAATGATTTCTAGTCTATAGAAAAGAGTATGTATTTTACACTTGGAGATTCTGTCAAAAAGATAATTGTTTCAAACTCATAAGCCAGATGACTTGAGCATTTTTTCATTGCAACAAAAGCATTTCTTTCAGTAATACTTAAGATATTTCAATAATTCAAGGTATTTCAATAATTCTTAAGATAAGACCAAAACAAGTACCATTACCATTTTGACTGTGGTTGTTTCAGGTAAAGGTAATCGGGATTGCATGACATTTTAACCGCAGTTCAGAACTGTCAGTTATTGCTGTCTGTGTGCGTACAGACTACAAGAAATTGCATTCAAATAAAAACATGGCCTATATGAAAAAGAAACCACATACTGAAACAAGAAAGTTTGTTATATGTACAGATTGGCATGAAATTATACAGGCACAACTCCCTACACTTCAGCTTATAAAAAAATACTATAATGAGTATTTCAGTCAGCTTTCATTTCTGTCGCTGGTCTCATCTCCATTCTCCTCCTTCCTTCATAGCCCATAAAATTTCTGAGGGAAGAGAGTAGGAAAGACTTGACTCTTCCAGTCAGTTTTCAGCTGCTTCTATAATTATTTTATACTTAACCAGTCTCTTACTCCCTAATTCCTTCTCTCACAACTGTTTTCTCATGGTTATTGTCAGACATGTCAATACACACTGGTAATATCAATGCATACTGCTTAGACAGTACTGGGTATAACGCATGATGTTTTACCTAGTTTGCAGGCACATACAGTTAGAGTACAAACTGCTGAATTATTTTTTGTAGTGCCATAATTTGAATGTCATAAGTCATGTATAGACTCACAGTATTAGAAAAGGAAGTGTAAACTGGAGCATAAACAGTGTAACAGGGAATCTTGTTCGTGTTCAGTAAAATACAAAGTCTCATGATTTACTGATACGCTTGTGGGAGAATGATACGAATCTCACCTGTGCCATTAAGTTTCTCTGACATGTAGAGCCTAAGACTGAAAATCAATTCTTTATAATTTGCCAAGATCCAAGACATTTCTGTCATTTGATGCAATAGCTTTTCTAGTCCAAAGAACCTTGTGGTTAGGACGATGGCCACCTTAAAGGAAGACTTGTTATCTTGTCCCCCATTTTCTGCAGTATTCTGTCCTCCTAAGTTTTATTCTAGGCACAAGAAGAAATGATTCTTTTGCCCAAACTTCTTCTTCTTGTCCTCACAGTTCACGTTTTCATCTAAAATGTCTATTTTATTTTAGGGTAAAAATGCAACAAAGCTTGCTCCTCTACTTACTCATCTAGAATATTTGGTGATCTTTAGATTACCTATATCAGGTCAATCAGAAAACTCATCTAGGGCTATTGTTAATAATATCAAGTGTAGCAGTCAGCAGTTTTTGGTTATTTCATCATTTTTAAAGTAACAAAAGACTAAGTACACTGGTGGGGGAGAGGAGAAGAGGCACTTCTGTCTGCACATGTAGTGCCAAGAAACAGGGAATATATTTCAGGACTACAATAACAATTCTGAGACACCACAAGATCCTTAGGAGAACCTATGTATGTTATTTGCTTTTCTCAAGTACCGTACCTAGCCCGAGTTTAAATGATTTGAATTCTTCCAGGACCCTGTTTCCATCTGTAGGCTTTCAGAGAGGCAGGAGCCAGCAGACAACATCAGTTATAGAAATCTGGATTGAATTTTGGCTGTCTGAATCTGGATCCTACTGACTTTTTAACCTCCAGAATGAAAGATCTCAAATTGTAAAAAGAAGGGATAATTGCATCGTCCTAGTAAGTCTAGCCCTTTGAAAATAAGATGATGTTTTTGATAAATTATGTAATAGCTGTGAATACCTAAACTTCATATTCTGTTTGGTCTGGCTTTAGGTATTAATGAGAACTGACTATCAAGTGCTCTGCTGCACTTGACAGAGGAGGAAAAAACTCCCTGCTGGATATGACTTCTTCTTAAGTGGGCTGAGCATTTCTGCCTTTCAGACCCGCCCACTCATGGGACTAAACAATTTGGCACTTGATCTTGGTAATATGATCCTCCTTTTCCTTCCTGGTAGTCCCTGATCAGTAGCGAAATAGTTAATCATAATGACATGAGTAACCACTGAGAACATTCATCTGAAAACTGAAGCAACTCAGATATCCTAACAGATGTCACGGCTTTGCTTCTGTTCTGCCTACTGTTACAAAGTTTTCATTGTGAATGTAAGAGCTAGATAGTTAAATGAATACATGAAATTTCGAAACCATAAATGGAATGGAACCAAAAGAAAATATCTGTTTACACTTTCAGAGAACCTAAACTGACAGCTCTGAAACATGAGCTGCTCCAACTGATCTTACAAATAAGATGCTTTCTTTTAACTATGGACTGTGATACAGCTATAATTAGACCTCAGTTTCACATTTCCATTTGTGAATGGAAATCCATTTTCCTTGCATGAGTTTTTATAGCTAGCTACAAATGATAAGAAATTAACTCTCATTTCTGTTAAAACGTCCAAGGCTAGAAGCCAGTTTGATTGGTCTGTGATGACCTGCCAGCTACATAGGCTGATTAAAAAGCAGTAAGAAAGACTTGTCATCAAAAAAATCCACAATCTCATACCCCCACCAGAAATATTTTATAATATTCTGATATTAGAATATCCTTATATTCACAGATAAATTTGTACAAAATATATTTACACATTATGTACATACATAATTATATACATATACACATACATGCACACATGTATAGTTTGACTTTGCCTATGTGAATGAAAGTTTTAATGAAAATTATTTTAATTTATTGAAATTATATTATTCAAAACAAGTGGGAAATATATGTATAATAAAATTTCTGCTGTCTCTTTCAAGTTTGTCAAAATGTCAGATGAGATACTTTCATGCACAGATATGAATCGAGGTTTTTTACACACTGGGAATCTGAAACAGATTTTCATAGGTGTAAATGACACCCGTGTGGCAAAATGACACATACATATCAAGACGCCTTTCTAGTGTATAACTACTTAGAAATTCTCAGGACTATCTTTGTTTCTAACATAAAGTTAGCAAAAAGCATAAAAGGTGTGTGTAGCATATGAAGAAAAGCAAATTTGACAAAAGAACGGCATCACAAAAGCCTGAATATTACTAAAGTCAAGAAGAAAGACAACAATAACTTTCAATCAATGAAAAATTCTCAAGTTCACACTCACAAGATTCGTGAACCTACGAAAGAGAGCAGGCAATCATTTGCCTGTGTATTGAATTTGATACTGGAACTGAGAAGTGCACAGAGGGTGTTGTCAGTCATCTGTCTCCTATGCACAGTTGGCTTATAAATGAAATAAATGTGATCAAATAGACAGCATTAATCAGCAGTGAGAACAAGAATTTACCTACTTCTTAAAAAATAGAAAAAGGAATGGCACAGGCAGTCAATAAAGTATCCTTTTTAAAAGTGCCATTTTTTCCACCCATGCTAATGAATGCTAGCACACCTAGACCCTGAATACTTATGACAGTGACATATATCTATCAGATTTTGAGGGAAAAAAAAATAAGATTTTAGTGAAAAAAGCTTATCAAATCCCCTGCAACTTTGTGGCAAAATAAACAGATGAAAGATATTAATAAGTATTTTGCATTTTTTCACAATTGTTTCCTCCCAGTACTGATTAATACTCCGTAATCTAAGATTTCCTCTCCTTACCACTGCAGCTTCCCCATTTGCAACACTGCAAAAATCCACACATTAACAAATCATGCAGTTTTATTTTACCTTTGCCTGCACCTACAGCAGGACGGAGAATACCAGCTTTAATGGAGGAAAATAAAAATAGGAATACTATATAATTAGATACAACACCAAAGGGAACATACATATTTAATTTCATTATAAACCATAAAAGCATGCAGACTAAATAAAATGTACTAATTCAAATAAATTAGAAACAATACATTTATGCTGAACATTGACAGACTATTACAAGACAAGAAGTTAATAAACATGCATTTATTAAATTTTATTTTCATGCTTGTTAACATTCATGGTTTAAAACAAACACAGTTCATATACAACCTTACACACTATTAGAGAAATTGTGCTTCATATCAACCCCCCTATGGCAAGTGTAATAGTCTGCAAACTTACTAACCATAAAAAAGCATGCAAAGATGGTAACAAAATAGACTTTTAATACTGAAAAGTACAAAATCATAAAAAGTTAACTCTGCAAATTTCTCCTTGATTTAAATTACTATTATTTAATTTTCATATTTAAATAAATAACACCTTCAAAAAAAATTGCCAAAATCTCAGATGGGGCTGCAAATGTAAAAATCAACAGTGATAAAATCAAATACCAAAATTAAGATTCTTTAAACATTATACAATGTCACCAGCTCCTTGAGGCCTTAGATGATAAATTTATTACTGCAATTTTTCAAGTTACTGACAACTCTGTAGCAAAGTTATATAACTTAAAAAAGCTACTACATATTTCAAAAGAGAAATATTTTTCTCAGTGAGCCATAGAGTTGCATCATTTTGTGATTTTTCTCTGTGACCGGAAGAGGTCATTGAAGCAGAATAGGTGAATGACAGCAGATCACTTACAATGTACAGTTACATGAAACAAACTTTGAAAGTTTCTGGATACATTCTAGCCCAGAAAAGGCAGAGTCTTAGATCTTGTAAGTTTATATTAAATGAAGTGTCTTTATACCTCTTTTTGTGCTGCCACTGCAATAGAAAACCTTTGCACATCTTTTTCTTAAAATTGATTTTAAGTCTTTCATTAGTGCACACTAAAGTTAAGAAAGCTCTAGAAAAACTTTTAACAGGGACTCAATGTACTCTCCTCAATGTATCAAAAAGTTATAATATTTTCAATAAAATTCAATTTTTTAAAACTCACTGGATTTTCTTTATACATACCCAGCTTACCTTCATCCATAATTGTTACTGCTTCCTCAGTTATCTGACTTCCTGATCCAACTGATGTTTGTGCATTAAAGTAAAACTTGTATCGCGTGCTGTAATTTAAATTTTTTAATATCAAGCTGCTTTCGTTGGCAGGAATTCTTATCTCTACCAAGGGACCTAATTCATGTGTGTTGTTAACTGTTATTACAAGAAAAAAAAAAAAAAAAGAATTAGAAAAAAATACCACTGTGTTTAATCATGCTTCAAATTTTGATTTTGTTTGCTGCATTGTTCATTTCAGATTATATAAATGATAATTTACAATTTCCAAAGGAAGTCATGCATGGGGTAAATAGCATCTATGCAAGGGGCAAAAAATTAACACGGAGACAAGAAACACCTACATGTTTTTTAAGCTCAAGTTCCACTCTTGTAGGAAATGTATGCAGAGAATGTCCGAGGATAGGTCAGAATTTGGACACAGATGACAGCACAGGTGTTAAACACTGGACATCTGAATCCAAGATAACTGGGTCCAGACAAAATCATATAAACTAATGCACTTTTGAAACACTGATGATTAATGACTCTGAAGTAATCTCCCAAGAATAAATTCAGTTATGTTTTCTACCAAAAGTATTGACATGATTTCTATCTTAAGTCAGAGGAAGCTGTTAAGTGGGAAAACAACACACTGCCATGTACAGAAGACTCATGATTTCAGCTCTCACTGCTGACAATATGCTGTGCAGGGCAATTAGATAGTGGCATGTGGATTCTAAGGAAATGACTAGTTGAACAGAAATAATGCACATTTTAATTTAAAGCTAGTACATTTTTGGTAGCAGCAAATGACCCTGTGGTCAAGGATTCTTGTTCTTCTTCATTATTTTTTGATTTGAAAATTAAAACATTATGAAAATTGGAGAAGCCGACATCAATACAATCAAATGTATTTTGCTCTAGTTATAATGGTATTTTCTTTGCAGCTAGAAGGTAAGCTTTACCAGTGATAGCACCTTGCTTCTAAATTAGTTGTCAACTATATGTAGGACTTCACCTCCATTTTTTTCTGTGAAGCATGGTTTGAAGAAATCGAAAAATTCTGAACATGTACATGAGCATGTGAGGTTTTTGAAAAGGATAACTAATCTTTAATCTTTTCAGAACTAATCTCTATAATGCAATTTATAGAAGTACAAAACCTTTTGCACGTTATAAATCTAATACGATTTCTTCTTAAACGGATTATTATTTGGTAGGCCTATAGTCCAAGACAGATTTATAGATTTATTATTAACTTACTTGGCTGAAACTTCAGTATATATGATGTCAAAATACCATTTGGATGAGTAGGTGAACCCCACTCCAGAGTTAAAGAGTCCAATGTTGGGTCAGTAATCTTCAAATAGGAGGGTGAGCTGGGAACTTACAAGAAGAATATATAGTAAATACAAAGTAGATTACATTAAAACAGCTCAAATATTATTATTAATAAGATGACTACATTAAGAAAGACTATTATTTTATGATTTCTAAGATGCAAATCAGCAATTACATTCTGTTTCTGAATATATCCCACAAGTTGACTCTCTAGCTTTCTCATTTCATACCTCCTTCGGGGGTCCTAAATACTTTGTCTGGGCTTGCTGGTCCTTCTCCTTTACCATTAACAACTCTAACATTTAGCTTGTAAGAACTATAGGGCTCCAGTCCAGGTAACATTCCAAAAGTCTTGTTTCCCCTGAAAGTCAAGATCTTCTTTTCTACATGCCTCCTACTCCTTCTGGATAGACTCTGCACTTTCCAGTAGTAAACCTAAGGATGAAAGAAAATCTACATGAGAATGGAGGTGTTTCAATTGTGCCTATTAAAAATGCCATAAATATCCATGAATTATATGCAGGAACAATGGAAATTTTAATAAGCGTGGGTAAAAGCAGCATAGACGTTTGCAACTCCAAAAACAGACCTTGTCCAGAAACAGTTATGTTTAAATGACTGGATGAAAATTAGCCCTTGTCTGATCTGCTTATGATCAAAGCCAGTTTAATAACATTTCTGGTTTGAAGAAATTGCACCTGACACTTCTCACAGTAGCAAGTGCATCTGAGAGGTAGAGTTTACTCAGGCTGTCTGTTCTTGCTCTATGGTGTCTACACAGATGTTCTACAGCAACCTGCACTCTGCCACCTTGTTTTGTAAGTGGACGGCATGCGCCTGGCCATGCAGATGTAGTTCCTGTGATGTGGCAGCCAAGCGACATTCTTAAATGTGAAAGAAAGAAAAGGACTTTTCCAGGCTGGGAAAAACAGGCTAGGAAGACTATTCTGCTTTTACATGATCATAAGATCAGAGTAGAAGGGTGACTGATTTTGTTGATTCTTAGAAACTCACAGGTATTACTGGAACCTCCTTGACTACCCTCTCTTTACCACTCTATTCCTACTGTAGATTTTGGAAATATGTTAGCAGCTATCTCTAAAAAGACTTGTGTTATTCCTAGAAATGTCACTCTCAAATACACCATCATTCGTTTTTCACAGGGCAATTCTTTGTGTATTTCTGAACATGTGATCACACACTAAAATTGGTAAAGTAATATAAGAGGGTAAAATGCTGGTTCCATTTAGGCCTTCTGCTTGTGCGTCCTAGGCTTTTTTTTTTTTTTTTTTTTCTGTACTATTAATTATCTTTAACAGAAATGTGGTGTTTTGGATTATGGGCATTAGCATTGTTGTAACTCAACTAAAAATAACCATTAATTTCACTAAATTCTAATTCTTTGATCCTTGCATATTATATGTTCTTTTGGTTGCCATTTGCATGTGCGACACCAGGTTGACCTGATAGTCTAAGACCTTTTTCTTAGTAGGGTTTATTTTCTAGCGCATAGCACCACGCTAACTACAAACACCTGTGTCAGCTCATACAGAAGTGGTGTTAAGCATCTCTCACAGTGATACTTTGTGCCAGATCAGTGGCATACACACACTGGGAGCTCACGTTCATTTCATACCCAGACGTTAATGGCTCAAGTTCAGATTCAACCTAACTGCACTCCAGAAAGCTGCTCCGTCTTGTGATGCATGCCATGAGTCCTCTCCATGAGGCCTTGCACTTAAACAGCAGTCCAGAATAAGTAGTCCAGAACAGCCTGTATTATCAAGTAATCTAGTTCAGCCTGTGTAACTGATCTGTATGTTTGGAACATATCAGTACACTTGCAGAGGAGTAGAAAATTATTATATTTTCCTCTATTGCTGCTCATGCAGTCACAGGAATCTCACATTCCACCTTCCTCCTCATAACAAGTCTACCAGGCTCCTGTAGTTTCCACTCTTGAGTTTCCTGGGCTTCTTCTACTGTAGTCTCTGAAGCAACTTGTGCTGTTAGATTTTCGCTCATCTCCCAAGAAGAGAGGGTCCCCAGTTTCTTACCCTGAAGTCCTTCTATCTCCCATTCTCGATTAATTGCAGCCTTTGGTTTCCAACATAGCCTTCTCAGTTATCATCAAAGGCAGCACATTAACTTATAAACTTCTTTCAAATACACATACATCCCCAAATTTTCTATATTTTTCCCTCTTTTAAACCGAGGTGTTTCCTGGTCTTCCAAAAGGCAAAACATCCAGCATCAGCCAGTACATGGCTAGTTAGTCACAATTACAGATATGGTTTATCATACAATGGCAAAAGATGAATAATCTTAACATTCAATAGCACTAGACCCAGAAGGGACTCCTACAGAAATTATTTCTCCTCATCCTCTAAATGTCTTTTTGGAAATAGATCTAAAATACTACCATAATTTTAAATATAATATCTATATAATATACAATATACCACATACATATCTATATTATAGATATTACATAGATAGAATATCTTCCAGATTTTCACACATCCATTTTTCTTCAATAACAACACCACAGAAGACTAATACTACAAAATTTGCAGAACTTTAAATGAGTTTTATCAATGCTGTAGCTCTTGGCAGTAAAATTTGTCACCTCACAGGAACTGAAGTAGAATCCTCTTAGATATCAGTTATGTCAATACAGATACAATTTCATCTATTAGAGTGATCTATTTTAATAAATGAGAAATATAAGGCTCCTGGTTATACCTACCTTGTACCCTTGAAGATGCCCTCGGACAGTTTTTAGTGGAACTGGGTCCCAATGCACTTTTGCTAAGGTGCTGTTAAGAACATGAACCTGCACATTGCCTGGAGCAACCATTGGCACTGTGTGGAAAGGAAGTAACAAATGTCTAGTTAGAATCTGACACCATGGGAATATACTTTCTCAGAAATACTCTTTGCATTTCATTCCAGTAATTTAAAATTTTATTCCTGTTTATAAACAGTTGATCTCAGGATTAATACTGCAGTGTTTCATATCTTCAAATTATTTCAATTTAATTTAAAAAGTAGCTGTGAACCCTCACTTTTAATATTTCAATATTTTAAAATTGCATACAGTTTCTGTATTTAGGTTTTTTGTTTAATAAAACAGAGTAAATCTAGGAAACTTACAGTCTTCCCCTGAATGTCCAATCACCTCTGAAGGCTCTGGAGCATATCCCAAGTCATTTAAAGCCTGTACTTTTATCTCATAGGGAACAAAAGTTGGTGTACCAGACACAATATACTTAGATACATTTGCCACTATAACAGAAGTCCACTCATCATCAAAATCTTTCTGACGCCAGCTGACTTTGTACTGAAGCCCTGGTCCATTAGACTGAAAACCTTTTAAAGACTGAAATGAAGAGAATAAACGAAAATTGTTTTAAAAGAATGTTTAAGCATCTGAAAAATCTAAGGTCACAAAAGAAACCTTTTCCACAATTTTAATGAAAATATATCACTACATTCTATGACAAAGAAACACTGTTGAAACCCCCCAGCTATGCTATTTAATCTTGACATGAATATAGCTCAGTTGCATTTCATTGCTTAGTAAAAAAAAAAAAAAAAAAAGCTGTAGAATAGTTTTGGGCAGTTAATCACCAGGCAACCGCACAGTACCATTTTTGTATAAATATTTTTTTTTCAAATATTTCTCCAGAAGTTAAAGAAGGAGATACAGACCTATACCAACTCCATATAAACCATGTTCCCTAGAGATGGTCTCTGGCCTGGGACGGGAAATAGGTTTTATTTGACCCTCATGAGCTTCTATCAGGACAGTAAGGACGAGACCCAGACATAGGGTCTGTAGCAGAAGAATGGACAATAATTTAATTTATCACAAAAGTTGTTCATTCTAAATATAAAATATACTTGAGATAAACTGTAATTTACAGATTCAAGATTTTCTACACAAGCAACAAAATAAAGTGTATTATCAAATTAATGACTTGTCTTGGAGAAAACAATAATCACTCAATGAAAATATAGCACCGTAAAGAAGTATTTTCTTTGATAATACACTCAGCTTTTCCCTGAAAGTGAACAAAGGGAAATGTCTGGATTTTTATTCTTTTTCAAAAATGTTTCCAACAAGAAACAAATATAGCTTTCCATGAGGTATTCATGGCTACAGTATTATTTCTTTCACTAAAAAAATGTTACTCATAGGCTTAAAAGCAAAACAAAACAATCCAAATCCAACCTTACCTCCCACGTTATCACCAAATTATCAGGTTCTGAGCCTATCCCTTGTACATTAGAAGGATTTTCGTCAGGGTCTAAAAATTAAATATTTACATGTGAAAAGGATGACTTCTTTGTGTGTTCCAAGCAAATTCAATGCCATTCAAAGCATAAATCAATCATTTGCAAATAGCAATACTTATTTACTTGCAGCTTTTGTTAGGTATTGCTCAGATGGTTCGCTTGGTTGGCTTCTACCAATCTCATTGACAGCTACCACACGGAATGAATAGTTGACGTATGGAGACAGCTTCAACTGCACTGTTGTCTGAGTTCCAGGAACTTCTGTCTGGTAATGCCATACCCCTGGTTCATGCAGGCCATCTTCATATTCAATAACAAAATCTATGAACAAATATTGGATGAGATTTTATGTCAGAATTTTCAATACATTCTGAGATACGCGCGGCCATTTTTAAAAGAGCTAATCAGAATGGAACAATCTCATCAACTCATTTTAAAGGCGGAAATTGAAATCTGAGAACAGAAAACTCACACAAAACCTACTGTGTGGATCTCAAACGTAGGGCCTAAATAGAAATGTAATAGAAACACTCTTATTTTTAAGTATTCTTACTAGTGTGTCTAACTGTCAGGTAACACGCTATTACAAGAACTGTCTCTCAGATACTGGATTTAAATCTAACAGGAACATGTGAACTATCACAAGAAGAAAGTGGGACAAATTCGGATTTCTTTATGTAAAAGTAATTTCTGGCAGATAGGTATATTGCCCTTACTTGCACGAAGCCGACAATAAAGTATCTATACAATATTAAAATTATCTAAATATTCCATTTCCCCCAATGAGATTAGTTAAGTAAAAAAACTATTTAAAGTCAGAAACCAATACTTGAGGGAAGTTACTGAATGCAGTCTTCAGTATTTTCAAATTAAGCCAAGGGGTTTAATTTGGGTAACCTTTACTCTGATTGCTGTTAGGGCCTTGGGCTTCACACCTACAGTGTACCTAAATGAGGGATCCGCAAGTGTGACGGATGTGCTCCTTCCCCAGCTCAACCTGACTTCTCACACGTAGCCTTATTCAGGTGTTAACCACCAGTGATCCTGGTCATTGCCTCCCTGATTTCCTCCCCGACTCAGACATTACCCATCAATAACAGTCCTGATGGCTGCATCCTGAAAGGGAGATAAGGCCTACACCAGCCAACAGTCATTTCTGAATTGACTATAAGTCAATCATCTTACCCCATAAACATGGGGACAGCCCGAGAGCCCACTGAGCTCTCCTGCTCACCAGGATCCCTCCTTGAGCAGGGACGCCTCTCAAGGATACTCCTCGGGGTTGAGAGATCCTTCCCACAACAGATTAGTGGTAAGCGACTATAGCGCGCTGTCTCTTTTTGAACTTGTAAACGTAACTGTGCACAAATTTCCTTAGTCATAAACCATTGACCAGGTCTGGGACTAGGATTGGATCCAGCTGCACCCAGACTCCTCTCAGAAAGGCGTTTGGAGAGCAAGGCAGTCTAATCTGAACCTCGTGGCTCAACGGGAGGGTGTCCTTGACAATTCCGTGTATTATCTTGAACCTCCATGCTGCCACTAATAAGTGACCTTGCCATAGAATCTCATGAAACCATTGCCCATATCAATAAAATCTATTACTATTTCTTTCCCACGAGTGAAGTGCGCACCACCACCACCACTCGTTCTGTGACAGTAGGTTTGCAGAACCTCAAAAAGAAGATCTTTAACAAAAACATTTCCTTCAGCCGTGAAAGAGCCAAAAGAGACTCTTACTCTTAGGTATATGCGACAAAAGTTCTGCAAACCTTAGCAAGAGTTAGTATGATATAGTAAAGAAAATCATGGGGAATGTGCATTGTAAGTACATTCCACATAACCTTAAGTTTTGATATTTGAACTTTAGACCAAAAATTGAAAATTTTGCTATATCTCATTTATAGAAAGGGACAAGAAACCAGAATATGTCCTAGAATATATCTTTGTTGCACTGCTAAGGAAATCAAGAAGGGTTTCTTGAAACTGCATTTAGAAGAAAACTGATAGTACTATTTAGAAATAATACTCCCCAACTATTCGAGGATCCAAGTTGTTTAAGTAACTACAGGCTTCTGGGCTTCACCCTGGAAAATCTAATCCTGATAAGCGGGAGGAAAGAGAGACAACTACTCCAAATTACTGTTGGAGTTACCATAGTTGTTCAGTGCTCACAGATACAAGGGGATACAAGACTTTCTTGATGAGACTGTTCATTGAAAGGTTATATATTTTATATGAATAATAAGAAAAGAACAAACACCATCAAAGTTTTCACTAGTGTTTTTTGTTTCCCTTGTAATTGGCATGCTGCCTGCAACTGTGGAGGACAATCTATATGAGACAGAGAAAAAATTTCTACCTGAGCTTTCAAAGAAGTTCTAGCATGTGAACTGTGTTATTTGTGTAAAGGGATCATTTATAGTGAAGTGCTATCCTTGAGTCTTGACCTGTATTTTGAAGTGATAACTGGAGCAGTAACAGGCTTATTTTTGAAGCAACTTTCTTTCTTTCAGGCACTCATGGAATCACAAAGCAATTGGAATTATACCGTAACTAAAAACAATTTTGTAAGTGCAAGACAATATCTCACTCCAGTAAAGTTCTGACACGAGACAACATCACCTAGTATCACCTCTTACAAACAGAAGATGTCTTTCTCCTTCAAAAGTATACAGAAATAACTTTGTATCCATTGATTAAGTTTACTCAGTATGTATTTTTAAGACTTGACCTTGTCAGAAAGGTCCACACCTGTGTAGATTTCTATGTTAACAGTTGGCTAGCACAGATTTTTGGATCAAAAACCCAGCTCTTAGAGCAGTAAATCAATCTTTCTGCTTGACTGTATAGTAGACAATATTCAGTAATTTTTTGTTATCTAAATAAATGGCATGTGTAGTGAAATACAGATAAACGTACTTGTGATTGGACTGTTATTTTCATCTCCTGGTATCCACGAGAGCTCTATGCTTCTTTCAAGCTGACCTGTCAATTCCAAATCAAAGGGTGGATTTGGCCGAGCTGCAAGTTAAACAAATACAAAGAACTCAGACCAGAATATGTAGTTTCTTCTTCAAAACAATCCTTATATACCAATCAAAACATTTAAAATAATACAGCAATGCAGAACTACTTTCATTATGGAAACATGATTTAATGACCATTAGCATGCAATTGTTATGAAATGGAGAAGAACTGATGTATATGGAAACTTATTAACTTATAACTTATTGTGATTTAAAAAATGAGAATCCATGTTTGATTTTATCTGCATCTGATTGAATTGTAGTGCGAAACAAAGAAATATGAAACGCATGTTTAGTGAATCTACTGCTACTAAAAATAATTAATAAAACATGGAAAATAAGCACTGACATTAAAAAAGCTATTCAGAATTGCTACAAGTATTTTGCATGTGAATTCAAAACAAATATAGTGCAAAAAGAAACTAATTGCTAGTCACAAAGCATTTTTTTCTGCTGTATTTAAGAACCCTGAAATATCAAAGGAGCTGTTAATGCACATCCATATCATGCATAAAGATAAAAGTCTCCATTCCAAATTGCTGAAAATAATTCATTATATAAACTGTTACTCAAAATCAAGACTAATAAGTAGCTTCATTTAAATACACATAAATATTTCTACTGGACATGTCAGAACTTATATAAATGTGTCCAAGCTACTCCTACTTTAAAGTTTTTTTCAGAAGTAGGCATACTGTGTTGCATCTTCAAATGCAAATTCAGAAAAATGTTATCAAGTTAAAGACTATATGGACCAACAGATTTTTTTTTCTATACAGTAACTTCAATTTAACAATCTGCATCAGAAATTTCATCAGGCACAAAATGACTGGGCAATATAGCCCTAAAAACTTCTAGAATAAAGTAAAATGAAGACAAATTATGAAATAAAGTACACCACACCTATAAAATTGTCTATGAAGGTGGTGGAAAAAATATAATAATTTGGAGGGTGCAAGAGAATTAGCTTTCAACCAAGATGTAAATTTCCATTTTGGGTCTATCTTTTTTTTCATTGTTAATATAACTAATTGCATTACAGTTTTCAATTAAAAAAAATAAACACACTGCAATCAAGCTTAATTCAAAATAATTGAGCTTTGCAAATTATTTTGCTATTATTTGCTAAAATACAAAGCTTTGATCCTATGATTCCAAAGTCTAGTACTCCAGTAATGAAGCAGTCAGTAAAGCAGAATGATGCCACATACAAACACACAAACACAGAGGGAAAAAAAAGAAAGAAGGAAAAGAGATGCTGCAGTTTGCAATAGGCAAAGGAGAAATATGTCTTTCAGATCATGTAGAAAGAGAACTTTACATTAGTTTACCGTAAATGACAGCTGGAGTTGGGGGAGCAGCTGAAAAGAACATTAATATAAATGGTTTAATCAGTTAGTAGCCAAAGAAACAGACTATTGCAGGCAGTTAAAGACTACAATTAATAGAGAAAAAAGTAATTTATAGCATATGGTTGAATTTGCTGGTAATTTTCCACTGAAAAGTCATACAAATAATTCTGTAATATTTTATTCAATTTCTTTATTAAAATAAATAGTAACAGTAGCCCTTTTGTAAAAGCTTGTAAATAGACACTAGGTGTTCAATGTATGTCATTCCTGAAGAGGTATAAGATCACAACATAATTTACAAATTCAAATGTATCTGACTGCAAATTTTAGGTTGAATTTTGTTCAACTTAATTTCATTAGGTCAGAATCACACAGAATATTATTTAAGACTCTTACAAATCATGAGCAGGGACAAAGTAACACATCTTACATCCATTTGCAATGACGGAAGCTTAACAGAGAGAACTAACTGACACAGGAAATCCTCAAAAAAGCCTGTAATCAGGCATGCCCAGTCTTTCTGAAGAAGAACTTAGCAGCCAACAAAACTCTTGAGACAACCTGTTTATGTGCAAATATTCTGCAATATTGGCTCCCCTGTGTTAGGTTATATGTGATATAAATAAAACCTTACACAGCATAAAACCGTTTTATAAATTGCTGATTCAGTGGTGAACTTGGGAGCAAGCCTATATATATATTTTTTTAATCTGATATGCATGAAAAGAGGTGAAATTCCTTTTGCCCTGTCTTAGCTATGAAAACTATGTTTGCGATTTTTTCATTTCAAATCTGTTTTCAAATTTAACAGAAATTAAACACAGTTCTGCTACTATAAAGTTTTAGAGTGTTCTTACCAACAACAGTAAGCACAGCACTTGCTGAAACACTGTCCAGTGTGGTATTAATTACGCAAGTATACGTCCCATCATCTTTATCAGTTACATTCATAATGGTCAAGTTGTCTTTACCAACCAGAAACCTGTAAATACAATAAATTCAGCCACTGATTTTTCAATAACTGGTATTTTTATAAGAATAAAATATTGTCAAATCCCCTGTACTTCTGCAAACAACTGTATTTCTGCAAACAACTAGAGATGAACATAAGCTATGGGACAATGACAGTCTTTTCTGCATTGCTATTTAACCATCTTTCCACAGTATTTATCTCACTTTCTCATGGGTTTTTATTTCCAAATATCCTCAATGTATTTTTAATTTTCTGTGATCTACAGCAAAATATTTCTTCCATCATCCGTTTGGCTTTTTATGCCACTAATTTTCTCCTTGCAATTGATATATATTATCAATGCACACACTAAAAAATTTTACATCTCATTTTATTTGAATTCTAATACTGTCTTTACAGTAAATACGGCTTTTAGTCACTAAATATGCGATAGTGATGATATTTACTAGTCTTCTTCGGTATGTGTCTTTCAGAAAAGACCATAAAAAAGGCAAATGAAAGAAAATGGAAAAAAAAAAAAAGAAATATTATTTTGTCCATACCTTTCATCATCTGGCAGCTCTCCATTGTCTTTCAACCATATAATTGTTGGTATTAAAGTAGGATCATGTTTTATTGTACACTCAAATGAAACTTGGCCAGCTCTCTGAATCACTTTGTATTCTGGCTGTTTAATTATCATTGTTGGATCTGAAATTTAAGATCATTATTAGATATTTTAAAAGCCTGAGATTCTGCACTAACCTGTGATGAAACAGTGATTCGTTTCTTACCTTTCACTTGCAACTGCACCTCGTTTTGTATCTTTCCTAATTCATTCCTTGCTACACACGTGTATGTACCAACGCTATCCTTCTGAGCCACCGGAATTTCCAAGGTTCCATTTTCATGGAAAACGTATTCACTTCCACGCAAGATGCTACCTTTCACTCCCTTAAACCTTTATATTAAAAGCAATATCATTATCCAGCATCATACTTTAATTTTAGCAAACTTTACTGTCAGAAAACACAAACTTGGACTGTCACAGAATCTGTATGTGCTACAGACAGAACCACAAACTGAAAAGTAAACTTGACTCTCTAGGGGTAACTTAACTGTCATTACATTATATGTTTAAAATAAACTTTTGAAATTTTAAATAAACAGCTTTAAGGTTTTAAATGTTTGTTTTCATAGATATAACTAACTTTCCCTTTTTTTTTTTTCTCCTTTTTTTTTGGACATATTTTTAACACAAAAATAGCTTACCATTCAATTTCAGGCTTAGGAGAACCAAAATAAGCACAGTCTAGTAATGCAGGATTATTTGCAATGACTTGGTACAGTTTATTAGCGGGAGTTAGAATTCTTGGTGGCTCAGCTGAAAAGACAAAGATAATCTGCATATAGATACAAAGATGAAAATGCAAAACACTAACACATCAAGAATGACCTAAAGAATGTTACATAGTAACATTTTCGCTGAAGTGATTTCTGGTTTCATTCTAGGTCCAAATATGTTCTGCTGCCAGCAGCCTGAAGAAACTTTAGTACAGGAGAATTTTCTTGTAGAAACAAAACAAACAGATAAACAAAGTAAGCTTACAAGTAATTGTGATGAGCACCAAAACAAACCATTTCATTTGGAGAATTTTAATCAGAACATATTTCAAGGAAATTTACTGTTGGCAACAGACTGAACTCAGTAGAAAGAAGCTAGCATGTTTACCTGGTGAAACACCTGCTTTTTTGAAGAGAATTTTGGATTCATTTAAAAGACAGTGACTACCAATCAAAGGACCTGCTGTTCCTTTAGAGGTCATTCTGCCTACAGTTTTGCTAGTAATTTTGTTAAATTCAGAGAAAAAAAGATAAGAGAGTTCACAATATCTCAACACATTCTTGGAGGCCTTTGAGACAAATGCAAACTGCCTTGCAATAGGAATGTATAAAATCTTTTCTATAATGGAATTTATCTGAGTCCTTTTAAAAGCTTACCTGAAGGTGGGATCTTTGCAGAGGGAACACAGTGTGTTTTAAACTACAATTTTTAGATGGAACAATTATTTCACTGATTCAAAAAAAAAAAAAATCAAACTATTAAAGTAAACCAAAACATAGGTAAAGCTAAAATTCCTGCCCTATTTGCTACATATACATTTACTTGATTTACATAAACAAAGAACAGGGGGAAAATTTCTTCGAAGTTAATAGACTTCTAAGTTAAAAATTAAAATAACAAGGTATTTGTTCTTTGTAAAAAGAACAGCATGTATAAAAAACAGCATTTACAGTGCTCAGGAAAGATGTCCATTCCCACTTAATAAAACCCTAAGAAAGGGTTGGGCATGCAATCTCTGTATTAGCAGGAAACAACTGACTACTGTGAAGAAGACTGAAAGATTTGTTTCTTACCCAATACATTCACAAATGCATTTGCCAGAAGATATCCGTACTCGTTAGAAGCATTGCACTGATAGACAGCACTTGACCTTTCTTGCACATCTGAGAAAATAATCGTGTCACCATCTACCTTTCTGCTAGGATCTTCTGGGGCAACTGTTAAAAAAAGAAGAAAAGAAAAAAAAGTTGTTTTGTTTAACTTGCTGTTGGATTACTTGTTTTGCACTTCTGAAAAGAAGAAACAATGTGAAAGATCACAGGCAGGTTTCAGCTTTTCAAACAAGTTGTTATATGCATAAGTGCTTCTCCAAATATAAAAACAGTCTTACTCAGTTCAAGACTGGCTCAGAGGAAAATAAAAGTCAGCTTAATCCTTTCGAACAAAATTAAGAAATGAAGGACGTCCGCAAGAGAAGTGACTGATTCAGTAGGTGGCACCCTTTCCTTTGAGTAAATATTAAACACTGCCATTTCCTCAGCTGCGCTGTAACAGCCCAACTATATCCTAGGGGACTTAAGGGAATAACAGAAAATAAAATTCTGAGGTATTTCTGAAAAATATTAGCTGTCGGTTTTGATACAACAGAGGTAAAAGAGAAAAAAAATAGCTTGTAATAGCATAATGCATAAAACCCACAAACTAGTATTTAGGTAAAAGTTAAAATACTGTTTTACCAATGCATTATTAATATTGAAAAATGGTAATAAAGTCAATATGTTAATATAAAATAAATGATAACTCCATATGCTTCAGACAATTTAGCTGTATTCAGAAGAAAGGGGAGAAATTATTCCAATATTTTCTCATTTTTATTGAGATATCTACTACTGAATCCTATAGGAGAGAAGACAATGGAAGAAAGGGACCTCAGTTTTGAAATCCTTCTTAAGGATATTTCCATCTTGGTTGAACTTTAATGCTATTCTACATATAAAGAGAAACACTAATTCCTAAGGGGATGCCTCAAGAACAGTTTTCAACTCTATTGTTTTACTCTTATCTCAGAAACGCTGTTTTACAGATATTGCTTTAATTACTGGTTATTCTTATCTTTTCCTCTTCAAATAACATGAATCTAAAAAATTGGAAAGGGAAAAAAGAAGAAAAAAGAAGCAACTACTAGAAGTTTAAATGCTTAGCTTTTTTTTTTTTTTTTTTTTTTCCCCTGGACTCCTGGGCTGGGCTGCTAGTACTTTATTATTCCCTTTCGCTTTACTTCCCATCGTGTTCTCTGTTCCATATACGCTTCTATGCCATGTACATGCCATTTGCATTAAACGATTTATAGCCTGAAAATAGATGGAGCGGATGAGCAGACTAGCGGCTGGCCGGTCCTCTGCACTTACAGTTTCCACATACAAATCAATTTACATGGAAATTCCTCACAACCATCCTCTCCAAAGGCCACAGAACTTCCCACACCCAAGTGGCTGCTTTAACCCCTGTGCAACTCACGGCCTCTTGCTTAGGTTTCCCCTTCTTGTCCAGTCTTGAAGAATTTTCTATATGCTGACATAGTTTTAATGGCTGCACAGGATATGGCCCTCACATCCACTCCCATATGCAACAACTTATACAAGGCTTCTCCTTTCAGGGAAATGGAAGCCATTAATTAGCTCTGGCTGAAGTGGAACTGGA
>VZSV01000004.1:10887903-10955821 GCA_013398735.1 Nothocercus julius
TAAGATATGAAATTAGTCATGATTTTTAGGATGTGTAAGTACTAACTGCTTCTATTCTACAGTGAAAATCTGATGTCATCCTCAGATGTACTAAAGATCCCCCCCTAGCTAGAAACAAGCTGGAAGACAAAAGAACAAAATCACTTGACTGCTTTTCCTCATATCAGTGGGAATACATACATAAGTATCTCGACATGTGTAAGAAGTTACCTTACCTAAATCAATAAAATGACACAGAAAAACATGTTAAAAAAAAGGAAAAGAATTTCTCTTTGGAAAAAAAAAACACAGAATGATTCATTTTTGAGTTTCTTTAGATGTCTGCATCTCCCTCAGCAATTCTTACCTGCAAATCACAGGTAACCATTGCTGCTATGAATTTACTATATATGACTGTCGGAAAACTTCTTCTACAATATACTAATTTTAATTGCTTTGTAGATTTATGAATACTATGGTTTGGGACTACAGAACTACGCAATACTTCTAAAAAACCTAGAGCAATGTAATACCAGAAGGTCTGTTGTTTAAATGTTATAGCAGGTAGCCAGTCTTTCTTTACTAAAGCTGAGTTATCATTTTGTATCACTAGGAAAATACTGGTTTTTTTTTTCCCTCACACAAACAGTGTTCGTCTGCAATTATTTGATTTAGATTTACATACAAAATGCTTTTCATAATTCTACCACTCCTGTAATTCTGTTTTTAAGTTTATGCACAGATAATAGTGAAAGTAAACTGGTGGCTGAGACCAACCATGTCTCAAACATACAATTTTAAGCTACTTTAACTTCAGAAATATCTCTGAAGATAAGAAAGATTAAAGAAAAAAAAAAGTAAAGATGATATTTTGCAGTGAAGCACACTTTTCAAGTTCTGAAAGAATTCAAGGGTCACCTGGATTACAGTGATTTTTCCTTTTTAACGCTAACCAATCAAAGAATAACACAGGCAGGAATGTTCCAGTGTGGAACATCCAGTGAGGTTGGTTGATAAGAAGATATTTCCCTAATGCTGGGACCTCTCAGAGCAGGGGCTATAACACAAGACAAATCTATCCTCTCAAATCTTTTGGAGGAAGTTGGAGAGAAGAGAAAGGAAGGATAAGGCGAAAAAAGGACATTTCAGCAAAGGCTCACCGTACTTGGCTGCAAGTTTCATGGTCACCCAGAACGACAGCCATATTTCTATGCAGATGAACACTGATCTAGTGATATATGCAGAAAAGCTGTACAAGTTCTGAGCTGGCAGAGGCTTGGGTTATGGTTTCAGAGTTAAATACAGACAGGACAAAAACAGGTAGTGAAATAGCAAGGGTGGCCATAGGTATAGGGCAGCAGACGTGCTTCAGAAACTTCACACTAACACCAAAGTGGAAACTAAGCACTAGAAAGGGGACTTAGCAAGACGACCCAGTTTTGCCTTACTCTACCCCTTACAGATTAATTCTGGAAGAAATGGGACAAGGAAAAAGATGTTTTTTTCCTTATTCTACTAACCTAACATTCTCCTCAGTAAAATATTTTCCTCAGACCACTCTCACCTCGTTCCAGGGCAATTTTCTGATTTTGACAGTACTATTAATTCCAAAAGGAACAGCAGAATATTACCTGCAGCCTCTCTCCCTTCTAAGCACAAGCCACAGCTGCCTGCCTATCCTATGCAGAATACATAAAACTGAGTATCAAAGGGTTTGGTATCTGCAGCAGTCGTTGGGCCAGATATACAGATCCAACATAATGACAGCAGAAGTGGTGGATAAATGCCTGTCCTGGCAGGTCTCTCCTCCTTGTCACCAAATTCCTTGAGACATCAGAATCCAGTAGATTTAACCCCTGCTCTTACGGCTGTGGGGAACAGATTTCTCAGCTGTGGATTATCAAGTCCTTTCATGAAACGAATCTGAGAGCTAATGCTTCTCCTTTAAATTTAATGCGGTTACTAATGGAGACTAACTAAAAACTAAGATTTAATATGAAATGTGATATAAACAAGCAAAGGAAACATTAAAAGAAGATCAACAACACTTTTCAGTGTACTACTTCATCTAAATTTAAGTGTGTGTATTTAATATTTAACAGCTAACCGTGAACTATAAACTACTGAACCAATAAATTTGTCTTTTGTGCAGTATCTGAAATGCCCTTCTACAGTCCAATTAGGAAAGTGTCTCCCCTCCCCAATTACTCTGGGTCGTTACTTTCTTAAAAGATGAGCTACTTTATGCCTGGCTTCCCTCCTGCAAAACGGGGCTGAGCAGCTAGGCAGCAGCACACGGGGGGTTATGCAGCAGTATAAATAACGCAGAACCTCAGCACTGATTGAAGCACAAGGCAAAAGCAGAGTCATGGCCTGACCCTTCAGTTGCTACTTGCAAAAGTAATTCTAATTGAGCTCGGTGGGACTGTGCATGTAAAGTTCAAGTTACTCCTGTGAGTAAACATTATATGGTTGGGTCCTTATGACTCTGGACTGTCTGAAATAGCTTGCTGTGATTTTAGAGCCAGTTTATTAAAGTATTATTGTTGATGAAAATGAATTAAGGACTGAAAAGGAACCTAAAATCTTCCTTCAAAAATGTTTTTACTCTTGATAATATAATCAGGTAAAATGCACTCTTTTGCCCTCTTTTTCACACATACTCAAAATATACTGCTTTTTTTTTTTCTTCTTTATTTTCATACTAAGCTGCTCTTCATCTTTCATTCCTTTTCCTTCTTTCTTTCCCTTTTTTTTTCTTTCCCCTTTTCAGTCTCACCCTTTGACTGAGATATGGACGAATGCCTTTTTCTTCAGCACTCCCCCTTCCTTGTGTGACTCCATTATGGAAAAACAAAACCGGAAGAATTAAGCATCTCCCAGTTGTGCCTTCCAATAGAAAATTAAAGTATTGCAAACAGATTACTGGGCCACAGGAGGCATATTGTGAGATATATGATGACAGCAGGGCTTTGAAATTCAAATGTAGCTCTTTTTCTTTGAAATGCTGCCATGGGTGTAGCTCGCTCAGCACTGCCCTGAAGCAGAAACAGCTGCTTTAGTTTCCTTTTACAGTTTACTAATAATTCAGTTAGAAGAACAGGGGTTCCATTCTGTCACTTAGTAACAAGTGAACAAAAGGGCACACTGCAGGAAGCAGCCTCCAGACCAGCTTTTGGTAACTCAGAATATTACAAAATCAAAAGCATCATAAGAATTGCATCTTCTGTGATCATGCAGCTTCTCTTAGATGCCCTGAGAGATTCAGTGTACTGGAGTGTCCGGTCAACTTTTACAGTAATATTTAAAGTACTTAAAGTATAAAATATTAAGATTGCTTAGGAGTGGGAGACCTATTACATAAGGCTAAACCACTGAATTATCCTTCTTCTGACTTCTGTCTTCTTTTCTTTTCCTTTCCTTTTTTTTTTTTTTTTTCCTATTTTTTTCTACTGAAGTCGAGTGAGCAATTTCATCAAAGTCTCTCAATTTTTACTGAGTTCCCTTCCACCAGACTTCATATACTGATTCCTCCAGGCCAGCCAGCCAACATATGTTGCCCTAATATTTTGCAAGTTTGGTGGCATCTTACAACTGCTTTGGAAAGCATTGTATTTCTTCCTGTTGTATTGCTATCCTGCCAGGATGCAAGCCACAGCACTGCTGTTCCACTGTCAGATGACTAACATGTCCTAGGGCACTGGCAAGGCAGTAGTACAGGGCAAAGGGGAATCTCATTAGCAGTTGCAAAGATGTTAGCAATGAGGAGGACTGTAAATAATAGCTAAACTATCAGGATAGCAGGGTTGCTGGCAGGTTGCATCAAAACAAAACATATGGTAATTATATACAAGATAGACAGGGAGATGAGACTACCCAAAATCCCAGAAAGAAAAGATCAGGACAGGAACAAAACTAAATTATAAAGCAGACATTAAGATATGTGAAGGTCCAACACACACAATATAACCACTGACATTTTCCTGTCTTCATGCAACACTTGCCACTGTTTCCTGAGGTGAGAAATACCTCTCTGCAGTGGTGGTGTTAGTTAACTTCTGCTTACAGAACTCATTTAAACAATGGAAACCTCTTATTCTAAATCCCAGGCTAGAGTCTCAACTTACATTTAATTAGGATTGTTGAAAGAGATTCTTTGGCAAACATTCCTGTTTAAATGTGTGTATATATATACACATACACATATATACATATACACAAATGAGGATATATACATTATATTTATATTTTATATATTTATATAATATATTTATATATATATATATACACAGTATTATATATAAAATACGCATTATATATAATATATATAAAAATATATTTGATATATATTTATATATTCATTTTTCCCTAAAATTGTATATTCTTTCCTTCCAGCTCAGTTTCACCTCTCTTGCACCTAAAAAAACTTTGAATCTATCTTGTTCCTGTTCATTGTTTCATTAAAGAAGAAGGACAAAGGTAAAAGGACCAAGAGTGAATTTATGGTACAGGCTATGCCGAGTGCTAAAAGAACTGACAACATCCTGCAGTTTGCTCCAAGTTCTTTTCAAGGTACATTACACTATATATAGCAGCTATCTTGCATCAACCCTGCAGTACTGCCAGTCATGACACTTTACCAATTAAGTGACTCAATTACCAATTCAGGGTTGCTTTGCTTATCCACATACAGGGAATTAGCTCTCTCACTTTGGCAGTTCCTTTTCTTTGACACCTACTTGGCACAAGTTGTTTTCCAGGCAGTTGCTGACTCATCCCATCAGTTTTCCTACTGATTTTAGGGTTGAAGGCTTGAGAGCTAAAACATATTCTAACTGTACACCCTGCAAAAGTGCTCTGCATATCTGAGTGCCCAAGCTTTTAGGGTAGCTTTTCATTTCTTAGATAAAACTAGTCTTCCATTAGGGCAGCAACCAAGCATGACTCCCACAGGAACCCAGCGGTAGCAGTTCTACCTCAGCAGCATCCCTGCCAAAGGGCTCTGGCCCAGCCAGGCCGCTCCGACACGTCCCTGCGGCCACTCGATTAGCAGGCGAGCACATGGGAGAACCAGGTGTCCACTCACAAATTCCAGTGCTCTCCAGCACATCAAAGGCACCTTTCCTCTTTCCACCTTCACAAACTCCTGCATTTTCCCCATCTCATTTATAATTTAGTACCATCAGGCTAAAGCTACACAGTCTTCATTTATATTAGAAAAAAAGCTGACTTTCTCGTATTCCCATACTCATTCTCCTAGAAGGTAACTAAAATTCTTACTTGCTATGGGAACGCCATTCGATAGCCAGCTTATATGAGGCTTTGGGTTGCCATTAGCTCTGCAGATCAACATCCCATCCTCTCCAGGAGACAAGACCAAGTTTCTGGGTGCTGTTATCCAGTAAGGGGCAGCTGGAATTAGGAAGAGAAACACAGCGATCATTTTTCCAAAACACTACACAGAAAATCATATGTTACAGTCACTGTAAAAGTATTATAAGCCAGAAAAGATATATAGATACACACTTGATTTTTTATATATATATATGTATATATATGGGTGATTCTCAAAAATTAACCAGTAAAATTGCACTTTGCCTATCCCATTGCACTGAAAAAGGGGGTAGCTGTTTACTTCACAATTCTGAGACAAGTAACGAAATTCTTTGCTTTTTTAAGACTGCTAATGTGCTTTAATCTGCTTTCCTAAAGCAAACTAACTATGGCATCTACAGCAGATTGAGTGCTGCTTTGATTAAATTCAGGTTATCTATGATATTTAGGCTGACAGAACTGAATAAAGTTAGATTATACAAATCGATTTAATAGCAAGAATGAAACTTAAAATGGCAAAAATCTTGGTCTCTCTGAATTCAATGGGTGATTGCAGTTGAGCCAGATGCTTATCCGACACAGCAGAAAAACACAGAGGTATCAAAACACATGAAATATTTTCCTGACCAAAAGGCCTTAACCTACGTCATGACCTTTTGTACAATAAATCACCACAAAGAGGCTATGTCATCACATGTTGCAATTAAATTTCAGATTTTACATTGATGGATAGATGCAAATAGAAAATTCATCTTCTATTCTTAAAAAGAAAGTAGAATCTGACCTTAAAACACATGGGACTACAGAAAGATTACATTAACAAAAATGGATATTTAGCATGCCAAATAAACAAAAAAGATTAATTATCTCTCATCCTAAATATTTTCTTTCATGATGTTCAAAACATATACTTACAGGTCATACCTATATCAACATATTGTGTTTTTGGAACAAGTACAATATCATGGTTGGATAAAAGTGCCAAAAAACAAGATGGACAAGATATGACAGAAATATAGAATAAGGGACAAAAAGGAAGCTGAATATGAGACAACTGACAAATTAGAAAAAAATATAGTAGAGAAAGAGTAAGTGCTATATTAATGGAGAGCAGAAAGAATCAAGAAAGAGAAGCTGAAGAAGAAAGAAAGGGAGAGAGGTAAAAAAGAAGGGAGAGAAGCGGTCTAATGACAGGCAAGCTAAGCATCTAAGGTAAATGTATCACAGGCACAAGCTAGCAAAATATTTCACAATGATTACAGTACAGTTTCAATTTAGCTTGCCTGATAAAATGACAAATTAAAAAGACAAACGGGTTAGACACAAAGAAGTTCCTCAGATAGTAGAATTAGTTGGCTTAATGATCATTTCCTCACTTTTTTTTTTGTACCATCATCATTCATTCTTGCAGCTATAGTTCATCCTGGAAAGCTTTTCTAAGAGAATATGTTAATTCTTGTATTAAATGTTATTAAATTAGGGTTTATTACCTTTAACAGTTACTGAAATGACATGATGAGTAGAACCTAGTATATTTCTTGCTATACATTTGTAGTTTCCAGAATCAGCTTCAGAAACATCTATGATCTTGAGAGTTTTCTTAAAGTTTTCAAAAAATGTTCTGTTGGCTGGCAGTTCCCCACCCTCTTTAATCCAGCGGATTACTGGTGTAGGTCTGGAGAAGCAAAACCACATCATATTTAGGGAACAGGAGAGAAAGAAGACTAGGAGACTATTCATTTTTAATAAATATTTTAAAAATAATTATACTAGGAGCCTTCACCCAGATTTTGGAGTACGTCCAGCAAATCTGCCAAATCTCCCAACATTTGTTTCTAGGAAATGGCAAGTCTCACTAACAGTGTCAATGGCCATCTGTTTGCAGGCTCAATAATTATGGAATACATTTGTCTACTGATAATCTAGATCCCCCGTTGGTTTGGTTAACAAAAAACACAAATACAATTCACACATATTGCACTTGTACAATCTCTTGCAGTAAACTGAAACTCCCAGTTTCTTAAAAGGCTTCCAAATAATGACAAGTTTATAATAGTCCTTCACTTGAGCAATAGCCTATTTAATGCTCCATGATCATGGTAACTCTTACAGCAGAGCTGTTAGCAGACAGAAAATTTTCCTATGATGATTAAAGAAAAAAATGTCAGTACTTGCTCAGGTATAGTTGCTGTAGTAGTTATAGGTATTGTACCAGGTCTAAGTCTTAGCTAAACTCCATGCTGTTCACGAAGTTGAGAGTTATCCAAACTCAAGCAGAAAGACTTCTAAAATCATACTAAAATGCAAGTTGTTACTTGCTGAGTAAAATGTTTCCTCTCAAATACCATGATTCAAAGCAAATATTCCCTCAGAAGTCTAATATTGCATATTTTATAACAGAGATGCTTAGGGAAGCTGAATTTAAACCACGGTTTCTATAGTTGCTTTAAACAAACGGAAGAACTGAATCTGGCCCCTTGTGGGCTTCCTGCACTAAAATATTTGAAAAAGAAAATTACATAAAGGCTAAAGACACAAAGCTACATTGTTCAACATTCCATTTTTTTTTCCCCTTATTTACTCAGTCATATTCCTTGAGCATGGACCACTGAATACTCTCATAGGACAGCTATGAAAAAGAAAAAAAAAAAAAAGAAAAGCAATCTGTGAAGATTAGAAGAGCTGATTCTACTCCCACTAGGAAGCGTGGGGATGCACCAGTGCCTGATGCAGAGACACCTGCCTTGGCCGCAGCTGAGAGGGAGGCAACACACCCGTGCTTGCACCACATGGTGTCCAGCTATGTCCGAGCGGGCTCTCTGCAGTCTACATGGATAAAAACATCTGCATGCTGCTCTGCTGCATCGTTTGCTGGCCCAGAGCTCCGCATCACGTGGTTTTATGCACTGTAAACAAGTTCACAGTGCTGAAATAGGCACTGAAAGACTTTCCAGGCCTGCACCAATGCTGCTCACTTCTCTGATTTCTTCTTGAGAAAGCAACTGATGCAAGATCAAACTAGTTCATGAAGTTAATCTACTATTTAGTCATTTTCTCCTTGCACAATAAGCAGCAGAGGTGAACACAGTGAACATCACAGAACAAATACCAATTAAATTCAATTGCAGTGGGATGCTGGATGCAAGCAACTGGAGGTAGGTTCTAAAAACTCCCACCTAGCTGATCTATTAAGTAATTATTAGCGGATGTGCGAGCAGCTTTTTTAGACTAGACCAGCATATTATTATCTATTTTAATACAAGGTTTTAATACAAGGTTAAAACAAGGCCTAGTGATGGTAAATTTAAGAGAATTAAAACAGTTGCTTGCTTTAGGCATTCTGTTTGAGCATGATGACAAAGTTCTCAGTCCACCTCTGCAGTTGGGTGGCCAAGCGAATCCCATGATGTTTCTTGCTTATGTCATGAAAAGAAACACTAGCATGGCCCGAATCCAACAGACATGGGCTTGGTGAAATGGGAGAGCAGAGGCCATAATAATGGCCTCTAATGGTTGTCAGCTTTAAAACCTGCTGATGCCCACATAAATGGCTTTAAGTCTATTTTACACGTCTGTTGCTGAGGCTGTAATGCTGTCACACTGACACATAGGCACCAAGAGTCTCTGAACTGTTTTCCCCCCTTTTTTTTATTGTTGGTTTTTATTCTTAATTAGAGAAACACTAGCTAAAAAGTAACTCACAATCCTGCTGCAATGCACTCCAACAAAAGCACATTTCCTCTCAGTTCCACTTTGTTACTTGTGCTACCTGTTGGTGTTAGAAGAATCGGTTGTCTCTCTTTAACTGGTTTGGCTGGAACAAGAAAAAAATTAAAATAATGAATTTCTAAACTTTAATATTAATCAAATGCATACACCCATTGTCACATTTTGGACAGAAATTTCACTGCACACTGTGCATTTAATTAAAAAAACAAGTTAGACAATGGTATAGTTCAACAAATTAGATTTTTGACAGACATAATAGAATCACACCTGAACCTGGAATTTTCACAGAATTTTCACAGAATCACAGAATGGTTGAGGTTGGAAATGATCTCTGGAGATCATCTAGTCCAAACCCCTGGCTCAAGCAGGGACACCAAAGGAGGAAACCACAGCTGCCCGGTGGGATGAATTACAAACACATAAAATAGAGGGAGAATCTGATATCTTTTTTACACAGGCAAGTATGCGGCCTGACGGGTACACAGAGAGCCCTAATCCTAAACAGCTCTTAATCCCTACACCAGAACTATTCAAAATGTAAGCGACAACCAATATGAATCATACTGCAAGCCTGAAAATTACCCAAAGTTATGGGGATTCCATCAAAACATAAATAAAGTTATTGCATGCAGAAATACAAACCAAAGTGATCAAAGGTATACTCTGCTTTGCACTATGCTTTGTTCATTATTCTCTAGATCGCAAAAGATGTCTTTTGTGAAGTTTAGTCATGTCTTCTCCACTTCCTATATATTTAGTTCAAATTATTCTGCAGTCTGATAGCTACAAACCATTTTCCTCAAGAAATAACCATAGTCAACAGACAGCCAGAAATATATTCTGTTGGCTTCTGAAATTTCATGTGCTTTCATGAAGAACAGAATAATAGACTGCTCTGTAAATACTCTAATGTTCAATAGCAATTTTAGAACATACAATTAACTTGCTGTAAAGTGTTGCAATCTAAATCATTACAATAAACTACTTTTACCTCTTAAAAACGTGTCAGAAACATTTTTCTCTCTTGCTTATTACTATAAGGTATGTATTGATATATTAAAATAAATAGAAATTTTTAGAAATTTTCATACAGTATGTACCTTGACTTTCTTAAACACTAATACATGAAGGATTCTCTTTGAATTGAGGAATAAAAAAAGGCATTAAAGAGTGAAGAAGAAGTCAATAGTCAGGGGCAGTAAGTTATTTGTCTATTTTCTGCACTGCCAAGTCCACTGACTCACATTATAAGATTATAAACATTTAGAACAAGGTCTGGTATTTCCCAAGCTGTGGGACAACGGAATTGTTTTCTATCCACTAACTGCAATTTCTACATCATATTGGGTTCATGTAAATATTTCTTGTTAATTCCTGAAAGAAAACTATTTTTATGCCGAAAATTTAAAAGGATTCAGTGTCCCTGATATATTTAATATTTCAGTAAGTTAAGTTTCAATATACAAAAGGTTTTATCTATAAAGCCTCATTTAAGAAGAAAAAAAAAGTCAATATGATACAGTGGCTCAATTTCATTATCTATCTCATACACTATTAACTGGGGGCATCTAAAACTTCAACCCATATGAAATCAGTCTTGCACCAAAGCAGCCTCAGTAAACACATGTACACCTGTTGAGCAGGATTTCAGTCACAATATACAAAAAAAATCATTCAACTTAGATTAATGTGAACATCAGCTCAAACAAACAAATACAGCTATTATTCCCCTACAAAGTTAATTTTAGATAGTGTTAAAGCATTTAGATTTTAATTCATTCCAGTTTTACACTCATGAAACACGTTAAAAATGAATGGCACATTCAAGATATTATTAAATGTGAAATGCATCTGTTAAAAACTGTTATTACTTAAGATGCAGCATGTGATATTGAATAGTCCTAGTGATAATGAATACATCCAATTATAGTTAAATTGGAGGAAGAATATAAACAAGCAACACATTATGGAAGCAATTAAATAGACAATTTACAAAATCTGTCCCAGTATGAAAGGACTCCTTTCTGTTTTTTTTTTTTTTTTTTTTTTTTTTTTTGAGCTATGTTACAATAATATTAAAACATAAAATACTTTAAAGGATCACACTGTGCAGTCCCTTATTATTAAAGTGATTATCACCAGTACTAATAGATACCTTTATTAGAGACTGGAAAGGGAGCAAAGGTTAAGTAGCTGTGGAGGTGAAGTTAGTTAACTAAATGCTACCGTGAAACAGGGAGTATCAGTGGGGACCAGTGTAACTCACCACCATAAATATCAGTGTCACTCAAATTAGCAGCTATAGTGTCATTCAATGAATCCACTGAAATAAACAGAATATCATGAAGAATGCATATAAGAGGGATAAATCAAAATACTGGGGATCAAAAGGTGATGATAGGGCCATGGTGAGTTAATCAAATGATCAATTAAGCTGTTTCAATAGTTATGACATGAAAACCATTTCAAAACTGGTATTTATTATACTGTAATTTTTCACTAAGCCAAATCTTAAAAACATTTTTAAAAGAAAAAAGTCCAACAAAGGGAAAAAAAAATCAACAGCATTTACAATAAATTACATATCAAGAAAATCAGAGATTACATTCTAAGTTTTATAATTGAATTTCTTATTCAGAATTAAAATATCAAAATTTCCTAGGGTAAACCTATTTAACTGTTGGCAAAGAACCAAGAATTCTGGATAAATACAGTGCTTAGGATGTGATTAGGTTATACAATACCTACTTGACAGAACCTTTACAGAAATTGGTTGCTTCTGCTGTATAGTTTGTGTATGATTAAATCTTGCATAGCAGATATAGTCCTCACGGGTATCTTCTGGTTGTACATTAGAAAAATAAAGGTCTCCATTTAGACCTTGGGAAACTCTTTCACTTTGAGGCAACCTTTGGAAAGCTAAGCAAAAACAAGAACACATTTATTTCAACTATAATACACAGTCTACTGTCATGATCTGCAGAATCCACATTTGTTCCATTATGCTTTCGGTAACACCTTATCTCTTCATAATTTTCCTGCAGTCTTTTGGACATGTCTTCTGCAGCACCCTTGTCTTCCCCTTCCTCCCCAGTACCTTAATTTAAAATTCACACTGACATCTCCAGCCATCTTGGACTCCTTTTTAATTTCTACGTAACGGCAAATTCTTTGAATTTTAACTCAGCAGGAAACTCTGCCATCTGTGCTAAGTCTTAGCAAGCACTGAGGAACTGCTTAGAAAAACAGAGGCAAGTATAGTAAATCCACATTAAAAAAACACAAACTTACCATTATCCATCCAAAATATTATAGGGGGTGGTAAACCAACTGGAGGTCTGCAGTGTAGCACTAGAGAATCACCTTCTCGAACTTGATTTGGTTCTAGTCTTTCTTTAGTCCACAAAGGGGATCCTACAGAAAATAATTGTGACAACATACAAGTCATGGATTGACGAAGATTCCAGAACAGAAGGAAGAACTGCACACACAATTAGAAATATAGAATAACCATATACATCAAAAATATCATTCCCATAAAATTTAAGATTTAATTTTTGTTGTTCTTTATGTTTTCCTGAGAGAAAAGCAAGCTTTATTTAACATATTTTTTACAACAATGATTCACTGGAAGTAAAACTTACTCAAATTATTTTGGCTACTTGCTGAAGATACTGCAACAGTATCTTGCAAAGTTCAAAGTTGGGCAACACACACACACAAAAATGATGCACACTAGTAAAAGAAAAGTTAGACCTTCCTGAAGTACTGTTATAACTGTTTTAATGAAACATGTGAGAATAATATATTTTATGCTGAGAAACTTGAAAAATTGATCTGAAATAAAAATGACAGAAATAGCAAAGTCAACATAGAAGACAGTTTATCATTAAGTAAATTAATAAAATTAGCTCTATCTCCCTTTTAGTCCCTATCTGTTCTGTATTAAAGCTACTACAAAAACTATGAACTGTGTGCATCAGAAAAACAGAGTAAAAATTATCCTCACCAAAGATGTGCATTAAAGGTTTAGTTTTCTTTTCTAATTGAAATGTTTTATTTCCAATTTTAAACATGGCAGATGTATTGACAAAAAATCAGGAAAATATTCTGGGTTTTAATATCCAAGATATTTTGTAGAGAGTATGCCATAGTTTATAAATGTATTAAATACAATACCTTCTAATTTGATCATTATGATGATTAAAATGTGTCTTTTTTATGAAAGGTAAAAATAATTAAAACAAAATGTCCTTAAGAATATAAGCAAACGTAAGTTTTTCACGTTAAGAATATTAGATTTTCACGTACTGGATGGCCTTATGACAATATTGTTGGAAATGGCCGCTCCTCGTTCATTCCTTGCTGTACACTGGTACACCCCTTCATACGCTTCTGCCTTTCCACCATTCATTATATTTATGACAAGGGTTCCTGAATTTGGCTTCATTGTTACCAGTGCATCTTTATCTATATCAAAATGAGTCCCATTGCGCGTCCATGAGAAGCTGTCATAACAAAGGCAAAATAAAAATTGTTTCTTCTGTAGCTTATTGCAGATCATATACAGAGAAAACAAAAATTCATTTTTAGTAACACACTGCATTTTTTCTTTCAGTTTATGAATAGTATTTTTTTTCAAACTAAAACCACAAAGAGAGTAATAGAGCACTTCTTTAATATAACAAATCTGGCAACACTTCAAGATAAAAGATTTGGCAGAACTTGGCCATTTCAAAGTCAGTATTTTTACCTTTAAAATTACATAAAAAGATTCAAAACTTAATCATCTACTGAAAAGAACTGCTTTCTTTTCTACTAAAAATGACAGAGTAACATCTGCTAAAACTGATACTGCTAAAGTTGCATTAGCATTTCTGTTCTAAAACCTGCTGTCCAAAGGCTTTATAAACCTGTCTTTAAAAATTCGCTCGGGGTTGAAATGTGTCCCAGCAGGAGAGCACTTCTCTTAATTGGCTTGGTCATTTTTAAGTTACTGAAGTGAATTAAAGACTGGGTGGTGAGTCTGATTTCTTTTCACTACTCCAGCTCAAACAACTGTGATCCCTTAAATGAAATTTTGCAATCTGATCGTCCATAGCTAATCTAGTAAATTCATAGTGGTGTTATTCCAGACAAAAGATGCTGGTAAAGGAGCCGCTACAAATGAAGACTATTAAAACTCCTTTAAAAAAAATGTAAAAAACAGACATTCGCAGTGTGCAACCTCTACTATTGCAAACCCTAATTCCTGCCTTATACTGCTCTTTTGGCCGGTATCGAAGCGATGCTGAGATGGAGCAGTGTTTGTGACGTGTTGAGCACTCGTTTCTCATGCTCTGAACAACAGTTTTTGTGCTGGTTATGCATCAGCTTCACACCCTTCACCATAAACATGGCTGCTTTACGTGGTTACTGGTTCCAATGTTACCTACAAGTATAAATATACGCAGTACTGGAAAAGTTCATGTTGTGCCCCGGCCTTCTGCAGGAGGAGGGCTGGGCTGGGCTCATTTGTAGGACAGCAGAGAAGCCGGGCCAGTCAGGCGCGCTGAGACACAGCAGCAGGATTTTGGAGAGCACTAGAGCCCTATGAGCTCCAGGTGTCAACCTACTCCTTATGAATTTGCAGGCAAAGTCACAGATTGTGGGGTTTCTGGAACACTGAAGGAAGAGGGGAACAGCTTCACGTGAGAGGTGGCAAATTGGGGGTGAAACCTTGAACTTGAGATACCTGAAAGTGAGAATTTTTGCTGCTCAGGCCGTCCGTGAGCCTTGAAGCCAACTCTCTGCAATTAGAAAGTCACTCTGCTTTAACGAACAATTCACACTCCTTCTGACTAAGCTGAGCTTCGGAGCTTTGAAGCTGTTCAAATTCCAATAGTCATTTGCAGGAACAGATTCAAGACTAAAGGACCCTGTTACTTATTGAAATAAATTAGCTGGATGTGATAACTTAAGAAACAGACAAGAGTAATTACAAGCTATTTTCCTCCTGAGACACTTCTGCACTGAAATCTGCTTCTGTAGCAGAGGAACAAGGTGACAAACAGCTTTGATGAGAAGGGTGAGATTGTACAGCAGTAAACCCTGGCATGTGACTCAGTTTCACGGACAGTGATCACAATCTCTTAGCTAAATCCCCCCCGCAAAAAGAGTTCAGGAGAAGCATATGCAGGAACAGTGCTCCCACAGCACACAGCACCACCCAGGTCAACATCCAGATTCTTGATCATAGCAAAAATCATTACCGAAAACAGGGATGTACATTTCTGTCCTATACTCTGCGAAACCAGAAGCAGTTATGGCAATTACAGAATGTATGACCCCACTGCTTTTTTCCATTTCAGGTACCCAGCAAAAATACTTGGGAATTCCTTTTTTCACAGTGCTGGAAGTAGGGTTTTCTAATGGAAAACAGTCAGGAATCAATTTGATATACACATAGGGCTACCATTTTTTCCAAAACTCTTAAACTCTTCCAAAGCTGTAAAATGTACCTAGTAAATCAAGGCTTATCTATCATTTAAACTGATACACATGTCTTAATTCCTTACAGAATACTTTTGTAGTTTAAGATGAACCTCCCAGAATTGAGTGATTTAGAAAACATGAAATATACAACAAGAAAAAATGGCTAATGACCCGAATTTTATTAGCGTTAGTCTGAATTTATCCACTGTGTGTACTTCTTGGACACCACGCCAAAGACTGGAATATGATCCCATTCATAGTATCTTTATTAGTGTAATAATCTAGTATTCTTATGTCACTGGAGCTTTGAGGTGAAAAAAAAGGACTAGCTGCTTGATGGTACAGCAATGAGACTACAGGTTGAGAAATATTCAAATTTATACTATTTTATAGTAGTCGTTTAAATTACAGAGGATGGGTGCATGCACATTAACTAGGTTACAAAAGTTAAATTATTTTCTCCTACTTTTGCTATGCTGTTAGGCCAACAAAAGCAAAAAAAAATACTACTAACCTTGGCGGTGGCTTTCCTTTTGCTTCACACTGTATTACAATATTCTCTCGAGGGTCAATAATGTAATCTTTTGGAGATTGCTGAGTTATTGTTGGAGGCTGAGACACTTCATTGTGGAATATAATTAAGAAATAGAGAGGAATTTAAATTTTTCAAAGCAACAGCAGCAGTTTTTTAAGTGGAGAAAGCAGAATTACAATTGGCAACAAAATCAGCAGTGGAAGACCAGAATTAAAGTATCCTTTGTAGCTTGGCTGAAACCCTCTGCTCTTGCAAATCAGGGTAGTTCTACCATCTTCAAATAAAGTTACACCAGTTTGCAACAGATTAAGATCTGATGCAAATGTTTGAGGAATACTATACATCATTTGATTTGCTATACATCAGATTTCAAATGGCTTTCATGAGTCAAAGGACACTTCAATTCTAAGTCTAATATATATTTCAGAATAGGCAGCCTATTTGCCACTAACTTATTTCCATACAGAAAAAGAGATGCTTTTTAACATACACAAATAATGAAAAATATAATATATATTATTTCTAAATACTGAATGTACTTCCATATTCTCTATGCATGTAAAATTTTTAGAGGTTTATTGTGTTCAACAGATTAATCTACAAAGCATGCTTCTAGGAGCTACTTTTCAGGAGTAAAAACTGTGTTTAAATAGCCAATAGACTGGAAGAACAAGGTAAGGAAAAAAACAACAGTAATTAGAAGTTTTCAAAGAGAGTAAATACATTAGAAAGGTCTAGTACTGATTCTCCCAAAACAAAACAGTCAATTTTCTGACTTGATCCAGGAGAAACATCCCAGAATGAGCAGCATAAAATGAAATCTATCTGCCTGGTAAAGCAGCTCCTGCTTTCCTGAAGTAATTTATAATGTTACCACTATCTACAGACATTTTTTTTTTTGTACAGAAAAAACATTAAGATAGTGATAAACATATCTTCCTGAACACTATTAATCTGTTTAAAGTTCAGTGTTAACTAAAGGAACCAGCCAGGTGCATCGCCACAAATACCCCTCTGCAAACGGTCTGTCCAGCGATACTCTCTGCTGCTGCTCGGGGGTCCCTTTTAGCCACTTGACCAAGACATTTCCATCATTAGAGAGTGCTGTGCTCTCACGTAGCACTCCGTTATCCTAGCCAGTAAAAACCGTAAAACCGGGATTTTTATTTTGAGCATCATTAAACATTAAGCAAGGCCTCTTTGTTACACAGACAGAGGCAACACTCTGCAAAGTACCGTCCACATGAAGTAGCCTGGAAAAAATCACATCATGGAGATGTTACGTTACATAAGAGCTAAGCAGAAAAGAGCAGGCCACGCAGTGCTACATTTTGCTCTTCATGCTCACTGCAGGGAGGAAAGCGAATGGAAGTGGGAGCGAACATCTTTACAGGACGGAGACGTTTTTGTGCTCCTTTCGGGAGGCGCTCTGGTGTCTCCTCTCCCTCAGAGGCAGCTCTCGGGATCCACAGTCGCTTTCTGGGGAAAAGGCAGCCCCTCTGAAAAGGGATGTGACGTGAGGCCTGCTCAAGGCGCGAGGCAGCCTACCGGAAGCCCTCGCTCCTGCCCTGCGTCCCGCACGGCTGCCACCGTGCTAGAGCTCACTCGGGAGATCCCATAATAGGTCAGGTTGACCTTACTAAGCACACTCTTTTTTTTTAAGGAAATAAAAGTGATTCCAAATCAGACATGAAAAATAATTAAATATGTTTACTCCTGAAAGTAGTAGTAAAACATTGCTCATGCTGATACTGAATATGGCTTTTAACATTCAGACAGCATAAAATTGCAAACCATACAAAATTCATTCCTTTAAATATCAGGATGTTTTATATACAGTAGTATTTTCTGCATGCACAAAACAGCCACAGCAAACCAAGCTACAGACAAAATACCAGAATCACACATTTTGGATTGTAAATTTAATTTGCAACACAATCAGTATTATTTTTGAGTAGCACACAGTCTAATTTTTGTGGACAGGAACTTACATTCTTCTAGAAGTTTTGCTTTTATTCCCCCATCAGAAACAGCAGGTGAATGGGCAAATGGAGATTAAAGAGAAACACTTGTTAGTAAAAAGAAAATAGGCATTTTTGAGAGGGAAGATAAGTATCCCTGGCAAATACATTGGTCACCATTAAAAAGAAAAGATTTACCACTGTAACTCATGTAGTGATTCCTGAAACTCCAATGATTTCCATTGGGTCAGAAATATTACATTTATTGCAAATTTCAGGGTGTGAGAAACTTTTCTGAAATACTGACTTTTTAAGGGCAACCAGGGTATGTGACTTCGGTCCCACAAGGACAAGAAGCACTGACAGGGAGGAGACAGGAAATCAGAATTAATGGAGGGCACTGCCCTCATGCTGCAGCCAAAATCAATCTACCCAAATGACCATATGGAAGAACAAAGGGGATGCTGCGGGCTAAAATCACTCTAACAAAGACCAAATCATCTAAGTCTATTTGACACACATGCAATTACTTTTTATTCGAAAAATAACTAGAAAGAAAAATTAATCTCTGCTGTCACATATTTATTGCTTACTTTAAACATTTTGCATAAATGGCCCCTCATCAGTAACATTTTAAAGTAGATCAAACCGCTTTAAGTCAGCTACGCTTTCAGTCAGCTACGCTTTCAGTCACACCTCACACTTTCAGACATTGAAATACATAGGAACTGCTGACCTGAAGGAAATCAAAGGCTCAAGTCATACAGGATTTTATCACTACCAAGTGCCTGCGGTGGGTGTGTAGGGATAAGCTATGAGCTACAGAAAATACAACCCTGTCCTTCCCCTGTGGTGCTTTCCCAGGAGCCATTCCAACTATTACTTATGAAAACAATAATATATTTACAGACAAAATTTCAGTTAATATGATCTTCGGCTACATAGTCTTGTACCTAACCAGGTCTAACACAGCTATGGATGCCATATAGCAGGTAACGCTGAAAGTTAACATGACACCTATAAAAGCCCTGTTCATTTTGGTCTGTTGATGCATTGCTGATTAATCTAGCTTGAAATGCTGCTCTGTGCACAAGCTACCACAATACTGAGCAATGTATATACATTCCTAAACTATAAGTCTGAAAGAGTGTTTAGGGAGAAAAAATAAGATTTGAAAATAAGACATTTGTTCATCATGCGTTTAAAGCTATCTATAATCCAGAGCTTACTACTATAAAGGCATTCACAATACTACAAGTCCACTGTCATTTAGATATATTGATCTTGCTACAGAAAAAGAGGTCAATGGTTTGAAAGGCTTAGAAAAAATATGCAGGAAAAAAAAATCCAAAGTGGTTGAAAGCTATGTGGATTATTAAGGAGAAACATGCATTTATGCTAGAAAGTACCAAAAATATGGGGGCAAAGAAAGCCACGCAGATTAGAATCACAGGTGAATTTATTGATGCATTAATCCATCAATTTAACCGCAGACCTGATGTTCTCTTCTCTGGCAATTAGTTTTACAAATGAATAGTCAATGTGAGGTGGAACATGGCTCAGTGAATTCTGAAATTGTGATCATGATTATCTTAAAATGAAAAGAAAACCTGAAGCATGAATAAATTTGTAGAAACAGCTATTACAGCCAGATACAATGACAAATTACAGTATCTAAAGTGGTATTTCCACAGAATTTAAGTCTATCTACAATATTCCATGAGCTACCGAACTCTACCTGCCTATAAGTGCAACTAATGTTGCCTGACTTGGCTATGACTAGGGATAGTGCTGGTGCTTTCAGCAAATTGCCAATATGACCTCAAAAACCCAAACCAAACAAAAAACCCACAACCTTTTCTGCCCTTCATTTTGATCAACTAAAGTGTTCAATAGAGGCATACAAAAGTGTGATGTCTTTCTCAGAATCCCGTTAATGTTTTTCAAGTGATATTTTATACGTAAAGTTTTTGAAAACCGTCAATAAATCAATGCAAATATTCATAACCACAGTATCCTGATCAAGGTGGGTAAAGATGTTCCATGTGTAGTTCCATGTTGGAGTTATCTTCATCTTCCTACGCATAAATTATAGAACTCATCTTCCATTACTATGCCCTTATTCAGCAGTTAATACTTACAGTCTAGAGGTACATCCAATGCAGAAATCATTTGGCACAGAAAGAGAACCAAGGAAGCTTTGCTTGCAGATGTGCTCTTCTTCATCATGATTTTAGGCTGTATTAAGTAACTCACACTGGAAGAATGAGATCCAACTTCATCAGACTAGAGGCTTGAAATAGTTGTGTAAATACAGTCAAGAAACCTGGTAAATAAAAATATGAGAACATCAACATGGAAACACTATGGAGACTCAAACGATGATGTCTTAGTAACATCATGAAGTACCAGTCCTCTCTACATTATATGGAAGGATAAAAGCAGAGAACAGTAATTACACAATGTTTTCTAATAAAATAGAAGCTGTACAAGATTCAAAAGTTCTGAGGATACCTAGACCATCATACTTCTCTTAATTCCTAAGGAAGGAAAAACCTTACAACCTTCTTGAAGGGAAGGTAGGCTTCTGATTATGCACAAAATGTATAACTGACATACCTTGTCATATTTAGCCCTGCAAATCTAAATCTAATTAACTAGCACCATACGACCAAACTTTCTCCTCTCCTTTCCTGGGTCAAGAGCTTGCAGAAATCAAATTCAAAGGAGCTCTGTTCTTTGAAATGCTCTGTATTTTCCCACTCAAGCAAAAATGAGGGCGCATATCAAACCAAGGTAGAAGAATGATTCTGACACCATCTTTATTTTTGCTGCATTTAGGATCAAAAAGAATGTTGAAGGATTAAAAAACAGCTGCCTGTGACTGCCATCATCACTGCCGGCGACCTACAGGGAGCTGTATGAATGTAGCTTTAGAAATCTAAGGTAGAACTCTCCAATTCTTATGGAGCACGTCCTTAGTAACTGAGCAACAGTGGAGGAGCCACTTTCCAGCTGCCGGACTGACCTGAAGGATCACAGTGATCAGCATTTCCCAAGTCATACATACAAGTTGCAAAGAAGCAACTGACTTAGGCTAAATGAAGATTACTTGTATTTCCTATTGTAACTTAAGTCAATCTGTGCCAAGAATTTGCCTTAATATTTAGCTTACAGAAGAAACGATGCCCCCTAATTGCTTCTCTAAATGGACTACCATACACTACAAAGAAACAACCAAGTATCCCACATAGCAGATAAGAGAGATGACAAAACCCATGAGAAGAGATGGTGCCCGAGTTCGAGCCTTTGCATAGTTACTTACACAACATGCGCCTGTATGAATGGATGAGATGATGAGCGTAACTCAAAAACCTCCAGGAGGTGGTTAAGGCATACAGCAGGAAAGCATGGTAAGCCGATTCAGGTTCTCTTAGTCAGGAAAGGAAACTAAACTTGGCTTTTCTATGTTTTAATTGTGCACCTTAAATCATGTCAATGAAATCCACCCTGCTCCTCCATTTCCCCCCAGTTTGGCAGTTGAAACCAAAATAAATAAGCCATAAAACCTACTCAGGAAGTGCATTTGGAGGTATGCCAGGCAGACGGGAGAAATGCTTCTTCCATCCCATTTTAGGCACATAAACTAGCAGGTTAGTTTCCTGCAATTCCTCTATTGTCAGCAAAGACACAGAGAAAGGCTTCTCTCGAGCATGATTTAAAGCACTCAAGTTGCTTTCCGGCACTAAAGAGCTCTTCCGAGAGCTGATTTCACTCCTCTGACTGTAACTGTCTGTTCTCCTTTAGCTAGGCCAGGTTTTCACAAAGCACTCTCTTGATCTTCACGCAGGCTGCTCTTGCACGACCCCACTGTTGTGAACTGCATATCTGAATGTCGAAGAGCTGCTCTCTCTGAACAACGTGCTTGACCCAGGTTTTACAGGATGGTCTTTGAAGGAGTCCTGTAAAGGACTGAAGGACTGAACCTTGACTTTTATTGCTTCTTCTCCAAGGAAAATTTCAGTTCTCTTTAAGAAAATGCTGAGAACCTGATTAGCTACATTATTGGCTTGTTCTTTCATCGTGTAGAATGAGTATTATACCCTACTGCAATGATTCGAGAGTATGTTAAAATTAAATTGCATCCCCTTTGAACAAGTACAAATGGATACTCACAAGAAGTGCTGAATCAGGCTCACACATGTGCAATTAAAATGACTGGGAAAATAATACCCTTGAGAAAATACTTCCTATTGTATAGCTCTCCTATTTCAGATACCTACTTAGTCTGCTGCTCTGATGTCTGGATATACTATGGGAATTTAAGAGGCAAGGGGAATTTTAAAGCTGAGCTGGCACATTGACTTTGTCATTCTTCATAGAGGCAAAGTGTCCAAATGTTTTGTGATAAAACATATTTAGCTGAAAATGATTATAAGTTTGTCAGCACAACTGGATGCTCTTGCTGAACATACTCAAGATTAAATCTGACATAATTTAGTATGAATACAAAAGCTGCTGACTAGAAGGAAACATTGTGACACAGTATCATCTGCTACAAAGTAAGGCCAAGTGTCTAAAGGCAGATCAATGTATAAGCTTCAGTTTCAGAACTCACAATACTTACACATCAGACTGCCTTTTCTTACAGAACATTTGTCTAACATCCCATAACCCAGCCACTCTGTCCTACTTCTTTTCCACAGAAAAACAAACAGATTTTGACAGCTCATTCAGGAGTCTATTCACTGATTTGTACAAAATTCTACATACCTACATGCCTCTTACTTACATAATAAAATATCACTTACTACGTGTTTCCTATGCTTCTTGCTGAAATCCTAATTGGTGAGTAAAAACATGGAGGTCAAAAGACAAAGTCATGGTTTAATAAACAAGAGTCAAGGTAAATATGAATGCAGGAGCAAAGTATAATAATATATTATCAGAAAATATAACAATCTCAGAGGATGGGCATTCTGTGTACTAGTAATGGATTAAAATCAAGTGAGGGACATCTACTTTATTTTCTGCTCCTTTCTTTAAGGATATATTTATGTGTCACAGACAAGCTAAAGACATACATAACTATAGGAGTGAAAACACCAGTGAGCCTGAGGAAGAACATTTGACAGAGTCACAGCACCTGGTTCGATGCCAGTGATGCCTTTCACAGGCATCACTGCAGTGCAATTCACATGTCTAGACACCTTCGGTCAAAAAAAAAAAAAAAAAAAAAGAAGGGAATGACAAAAACAGATACTCCGAAGGCAGTGAAGAAGCCAGAAAACCAGCCTGCATACAGGAGGGAGGGCTGGGTTTTGCACCACACATCAAAAGGGCCAGGAACCTCTTCCTGAAGGAAGGATGAAGGAAGACTCATCCACACTACTGAAACACTGGCGACTACCATCAAGTGCCCTGTCCCCCTGCCAGGCACTGTCTGAGAGGATTACGGTTTGCCGTAATAGAGGGTAATATATAGTGCATATGTATATATATACATGTATCACTGACCTTGTCATGCCTCCTGACTTGCCTTACACACAGCATTACTCCTTTGGCTCCAACACTGTACTCCAGCCTTAAGGCTCTACTTCTTTCTATGAACCTGAGAGAATTTCCAACCTCTGTATTCTCATTCCCAGTTTCCAAGCATAGCCTGCTAGCTTCCTTCTTCCTAGCTAGATGAGTCATATTTTTCAATATTTAAAAACAAAAATCAGTTTCACTTATTCAGTTTGATTTCTCTTTACAACTGTCCTGTCTTCAGAGTTATTGCTGTTCTGCCCATCTTCAGATTTCCAGCTATTTTCAAAGTGTAAAATTACAGCCAATAAATTCACCAATGAAAATGCTAAATCACATTGAGCTTTACATCCTTCCTGATGAGAACACCACTAGAAAATCACCTAGTCAAGATATTTCGATATTTCTTTATTGACAATCTTTATTGACAAATCTTTATATGACAAGCTGCTAGCTAGCCTGTTATTCCTTCAAGTCTGATCTGTTACATTATATAGTTCAGTTTATGTATTTGTTAATCAGTGGCACATGGTACTAGGTCAAATGCTTCCCAAAGTCTATTGCACCAACAGTGTCATCTTATCAAACATGTAATTTTAGCAAATACTAAAAGATTAAAATCAAGTTTGTTTTACAAGCAGCCCAAATCTCCATAAAACTATGTTGACTGGAATTAATTTCATTCACGGCCTTTAATTCTCCACCAACTGTGTCCTCAATCAGCTTTTTCCATATGTTCACTGTGATTTATACCAGCCTATATTTACCCCGCTCAATCTGCTCATCTGTTCGGATTCTGGGCAGATCATCAGCTCTCTTTCAGTCTTAGTGAATGTACTAAAAATGAAAAACAGTGAACTAGAAATTTCCCCCACCAGCTCTTCCCTACCAATGAATAAGTTGACTTATCATATCTAGACCTGCTGATTTAAAAGTATGCATTTCCAATACAATTTTTTTTTTTAATATTCCTAAATGGTTACTACGAAAGCTCTTCAACCTAACCTGATATATCATGTTTTTCTTTCCAAATGCATCACCTTACTTGTAATAATTAAAATCAAGAGTAAATGAAGAAAATGTTTGTGATATAGCATACCAAACAGTGCTATTCCCCTTTCTATTCTTAAGACTTGTTCCTGTAAAATAAATCAAACACTTGTCTACGTATTTCCTTCGTGGCAACGTCCGACACATCTGCCATTAGTATAAAAGCCCCTTCACACACAGATCAGTACTTACTGTGTACTGATGGTGCTCTAGCACAACTGTCTCTCATGCAACTTCAGTATAAATTACTGAACTACTACGAGAAGGGCTCCATTATGTGTCTCTTCAAGGCTGTACTGCTGCTGAACTGCACTTGTACACGGCCCTCCGGACCCCTCCCAGCTGACACAATCTCACACAAGGTTGAGTCCTCCAGCCCAGTGAGGGCTCACAGGTTCCTACAAGGCCATGAGGTTCCTACCAAAGCACAGTCAGCAAAGGATTGAGTCCTGTAATAGCATTTTATTAGGGCTTTATTTTGAAAGGTTTATTATTTGTTTATTTATCAGCCTCAGTCTTTTTCACACTTACCAAAAAGGCAACCTGGATCCTGGATCTCATCTTGTTCACTGCTTTTTTGTTTTAATACTTTCTTCTCTTGAACTACATCTGCTATTTTTCTTTTCAGAGTCTGGAGTGTCGTTCCTCCTTGAACGCAGTAGAATCTTGCAGTTGCTGCCTGCAGCTTATTGGTAAATTACTATGAGGACTGCATAGGGCCTCTCCCCCCCTATCCCCCCCCCAAAATAAGGATATTAGTCCTTAAAAATTCCACACAACAAAAGTTTTCTTTCAAGTGACTCCTCTAAAAGTGTCAGTGTCCGTGCCTAGAAGTGACCAGAAGTGCAGAATAAGAAACACAAAGTGTTCATGTGCATGACTAAGGATTACTGCAAACATGTAAGATCAGTCATGACCCACAGGCTCAAATTCTCTCTTGAGAGCAGCCACCTACAGCTGATTTTCAGAAGACTGGAGCAGGGTTGATCTTTCCTGTTACAGTTGGCTTACATATTCCCTGAGGACCTTCATATTCCCAGTTCGGCCCTTCAGAGGACCTAAGCAGAGTACCACTTACTTTCCAGCTCAGATTACATTATAAGATACTTCAACTGGGGCAGCTGAATACATGGAAGAGCAAACCTGTAGATACCTCTCAAATTAGTCTTTACAACCTTATTTTTTACCTCCTCATTTGTAAAAGAAGATGGGATGGAGTATAAAAACAGTGTTTTAATAACATTTTTTTCAGTCGTCTTCTAGAGTAATTACAGCCTGAGCAAATATCCTTGATCTCTTATGCACATATATGTGTGTTTTGCTTTCTTTCAAAGAGATGGTTAAAGCATTTGAATTGAGCACAACTTTGCAAATCCACTGAAGACAATGGAAATACTCAGGAAGGAGTGAAAACATTCTTTGCATACGTTGAAAGAGACATAATTTGGTTTGAGGCACATCACTATTAGAGACGGTAATTGAGAAGAAGTAAAGAATTAAGCCTGATTAAGTTTCTCGGTGAATTGGAAATTTGGTACAAAACTGGTTACGAATGCATACTAACAGCCACTCACATGCTAGAAGCAGGTACCCATATGGCTGTACTATTAGGGCAGTTTTTCAGGCTATGCTTCAACCTCTGTACAAGGATGCAAATGCTGCAGCAGCCACTACATCCTCTTTCACAAGGCCTAATTCAGACTGGGCTTCAATAAGACACAGCATTTTGAGTAGCCCACCTCTTATCCACCGAAAGGCTTTGCACTCGAGCAAAAAAAATGCTTACTTAAATAAAATCTACAAATCATTAGACCCAGCTATCACAGCAAAACCATTTAGCACAAAGAACACACAGGAAAACTGCAGAGCAGGCAGAAGGAGAATGCACCATTGAAGGAGAGCTCTGAACTCAGTGTCTGCTTTGTAAATATGCAGACGAGATGCTCAGCTGAAATACTCCCTGAAATCTTAATTTCTTTGCCTAGGAAATATGATGAAGGGTTTTTCTTTCTTTTTTTTTTTTTTTTAAACCATCCAGAACCCAAAGCAGTGGCTTCAAGGGGTCTACGAGAAGGTAAGACATTTTGCATCACTCTGGTTAATCCCTTTCCTTACATCCCCGCAGCTCGCTCCCAAAAGCACCGCCTGTCTGGAGGATGCCTGCAACACTGAAGATATTCTTGTGAAAAGCTTACTGTGCAAAAGAACAGAATGTGATTCAAAGACTGAGAAACTCCTCCCTTTGGGAAGTAGAGCAGAAACCACTAATATTAGCATGAAATGTCAGAATAGTTATGCTAGGGAGGAGGTCGCTTGGAGGAGGGACAGTGCCAGGAACAGAGGACTAAAGCATTCTGTCACATCGAGGGCCCTAACAAGGGCACCAACAAAAGAGGGTAAACAGCACCGAGGGAACGAGCTGTACGAATTCCGGCTAGTTGCCGTGGGGAGGTTTTCAGGAGATGGGGCATTGGCCGCCTATATGTCGTATCTATTTAAACAGATACTGGTGAGCCCTAGGCAGAAGTTAGCATGCTTGCTGTTTTTTTTTTTTTTTTTTTTTTTAATTTTAATTCAGTCTCTTAAAGGAGTTGCAATTATATCCGTTAGCTTGGAAACTGCTAGCATGACATTAGAAATTAAAAGCGGTAGGAAGCAAGAGCTCAGTCAGAGCTTTGGAAAGAGGCCTCCCTTCCTCTTGGGAAGGCCTGGTAATACTCAAGGCGACTGCAGCTGTGCAGATCAGGCCTGTCCCAGCTTTGAAGGGCAACACTAATTCAAGCTGCTCCCAACAGAAAGTGTAACACTTAAACAAGCAGATCAACCCCTCCACATTTGCAGATATCCTCAGAGTTTGCTACATTTCAATTCCCTAACAGGCCAGTTTCTAACTTAAGCCTGGGTCTGCTGTTCCAACGCCTATATGCAAGGATCACTAGGGCCCTAAAAGCAGCCAAAAACAACTAACTAAGTTTTAGATTTTCCAATATTATCACTCCTCTAATCGAGTATCTCTAGTTCTCTCAAATACTTCATAGCAAAATGTGAAGTGCGAAACAGCTTAACACCTCCATAAAAACTGCCTGCTGCCGCTGGCAACCTGAACTGTATAGCGAACTAAGGAAAGTGGGGAAGGCTGGTGTTCAATTTCCCTTTTATTTTTGTTGCCTATCCTTTAATACTAACGGGTAGGGCAAATAAATACCTCTAGCTTGCAACAAATCTCAGTAGCAGAAACCGGCAGTTGTAGAAGGCAGGACTGTGGCTGTGCAACCACAGTGTGACCAAGGACATCAGCTCACTGCCTGCTGGATCACTGGCTTAAGGGGTTGCTGGCACGGGAGGGACGCAGGGGACCTGCTCTCTGCCCTCAAGGCACCGCCGGTAACGCGAGGCCGCCATTAGGCGGCGGTAGCGGCGGAGGGAGCGGCCGGCGGCCTGGGCGGCGGCGGCGCCTCCTCTATCCCTGCGCAAACGGGTAGGCCCGGGGCTGCCGGTTCCCGTAGGGGAACCAACGGATACAACGTATTTAAATTTACATTGGCAGGATTAATAGCCCACGCTGCTGGTGTCATTCAGCCAGACCCGCCATTGGCTTCATCCAAATTTTGGCTTGATTAAAACTCTTAAGATTTGTTTTATATTTTTTATCACCACTGATCCTTTTAATTTGCTCCTCCTTATTCACTTTCTTTTATCTGCGTTATAAAAGACACAAAAAGATAGCAATCCCATGAAGAGCTTATTTTTATATGTTTCACATTTATAGAAATGTGGAAAACTTTCGTGCTACTAAAATGTTAAAGGATTAACATGACTATATATTTTAATGTATCAAAAATAAAGCCCTGAGGCTTAATTCTCACAATAAACCTTGTGCTTCTAATAAAAGATTTAAAAATATCATTATCAAACTGAAACCATCTAAATGAGAAGTGATAACCTACATTCTCATGCTGCTGCTCTTTCATTTAAACTATATTTTATACATTAAGAATATTTTATATTTTATGGTTAGGAAACAGAGAAGGCACTCAATACCACTAAAATAATGTAATTTTAGGTTCAGTTTTAAAAGCAGCAATAGGACAAAGTCAATAACTTTCTAGGCCTGAGTGAGCTTTTTTATACAAATCATTAATTTAAACCTTTAGGGTAAAAAATGAAAAATATCTAAATCTCATTTATTCATCAAGAAGTTAATCTAGTTTGTTCCCTAGCTCACTTATAGCCTTCCCTGTGATTTTTTTGGATATTTATGTTATTAATGAAAAACAGAAACTTAGCCAGAGTTTCGAGCCTATTACATAAGTAAACATTACGCTTTGATGTAAAAACTTACAAGGTTCACAGATTCATTTGAATTTCACATTCATGTTACCACCAAGGAGATAAAAGAAATTTATTTCCTATTGCTATGCTTACTGCTGTTTTCCTGGCTTGTTACAACTCATTTATCTTTGAAATCAAGATCTCTAATTAAAACAGTATACTTTACTTTGCAAAAATAATAATTCAATTTTCTCTTTTAAATTAAGCTCAAAGCAGTTCTACATTGTCACACCAACAGATGAGGGAAAACCATTCTTCCATTCAGAGAAGTCTACCAAATACTTCTTTTTTCAGTTATATAAGTATTATGCAAAGAACAAATAATATCGTCCCACAAAATTATTAATAATGATGAATTAAAGAGAGAAAGACTTTTTAAGGGAAAAGAAAATAACACTGCAAGACGAAAAGATAGAACAAAATCTCAAAGGAAAAATCTTTCTGAAGTCCTGCTGATACTACTGCAAAAACATTTCACTACAAAACTTGTGATCTAGACTGTACACTTGTAATAGCAGATCATTAACACGCATGTTATTTTTTCTACAATTGAGAATGGATACATTTAAACATACAAAAATAAAAAAGTATCTTACTACCTATTTGTTTATCTACAACTATATATAGTTATATACACACACACAGTATTTTAATCATACATTAAGCCATTCAAAGAGACAACTGTTTTTTATACCAAGACCACAATGCCAATACAGATGAGGGACAGCATAATGTGGGGTGCCACAGCAGCACTCCTATTGTCAAGAAACTACATGGTTTTATAATTATGCATCCATGTTATCTTCACAAACAATCATCTAAAGCCAAGTTATTTGCTATATTTCTGAATATGCACAAGGAAATAAAACAAGATTTTTCTTAATATGGGTACCTGCAATTACAATTTCTCAGTTATTAGAAATAAATAGTATATTATTAGCATATTGTACCAATTTTCATTTTTGTATAATTGTAACAATGCATATTTTTCATGCAAATGCAGTATAAAATATGAACATTTCTGAACTTTGACAAACTATAAACAGGAAAGCAAGAAAAGGTGAAAATATATCACATTCTTACTTAGTTGATTACTTCAAATATTTGGCTTTATATTTTTTGATAAATTATCTCACTCTTTGAGGGAAACATCATCAGTTATTCCAGTAATAGTTAGAAAAAGAATGTATTAAGGTGACTTGTCAGTCAGACCCCTCTCCTTCGCACGTCTTGACATATTGATCCATCACAGCAAATACAAGTAACTGCTCACTTTAGTCTCAAGTAACACCTGCAGGTGGTTCAGCTGCATGAGCATAATACTGCTCTGGGATTCAACATGCAAAGAATGCAAAATTGATGTAAATCGACATTAAAGGCTGAACTGATTTTCTCAGCCATGCTAATTTAAATTGAGAGAGATGCCACTGTCCACAGATTTTTAATTTTACATTAAATTGCCTTACTGCTTATACACTAGAGAAACCATAATATAACTAAGACCAGAAAGTACTCTTTAATCTTTAATATAAAATTAAATTTTGCCAGTTTTTCAATTTATTCAGAGACTTAGCACCATTTAAAACTGTGCTTTGTTGTATTAATTTTAATCAAATGTTATTATAATTTGGTCTGTAAGGACACGCAGAAACTATTGCACCACTGGGATGAATCTAGTTTTTGATCTGCTTCTTAAATCTTTCCAAATCAACCTGATTTTCATTCTCACCTTTAACATCCCTTCCGGCATCCCTCCCTAGGGTTCCATAACTTCAATTCCCAATCCATTTTTTTCCCTCAGAGGAATAATGTATCTGGTTTTCCAGAATTACTGCTCGAAATGCTGCCAAATCTTCCCTAGGGCCTATGAGAAAAATGTTAACACCTAAAGTAGGGCTCCTGGGAAAAGCTGCACAGGGCACGGGGATGGAGGAAGAGCTTGGCAGACCTGCGCAGTGCCTCTGTGGGCAGCTGCTGTGCATGTACCCTGTGAGGCTGGAGCACCTCCTTCCAGTAAGGAATTTTTGGGGAAAAAAGGCAGGATCTCAGACACCTGCCTGGTGTCTCCGAAGCACCTTCCTTTCCAGGAGGCAGCCAGACCTGGGCCTCCTCCCAGCAAACTCCGAGTGCAGGAAGGCTGCTGTCCTCGCTGCTGAGAGCAGAGGCCACCTACAGACAAGGAGGGGTGTGAGAAATGAAAGTTAGAGAGGAAAAAGTCAGTCAGACTCTGAATCAGAGCAGTCTACCTCATGATGAGGTTTGCCCTTTCTTGCAGTCAGAATTAACAATCAATGAATACTCCTTAGATAGGGCAGTTTCAAGAGCTGAAAATGGTTGATGATACAAGGCAGCAAAATTCGCGTGCTCCTCCTCCAGATCTTCCTTCTTTAGGAGCTAATTAACTCAGCTTTTTCATTGCAAACACTTGGTACTTCACCATTTTTCTAGACTAAACTACAAGATGTTGAATTAGTTCATAATTGTATTTCCTAAATTAAGTTGGATTCAATTTGCCTGGGCAGCATTTATACTAAGTCTGAGTTTCATTTGCCATCAAAGTAAAATTTAATGCAGAAAATCAACTTACATCTCTAACTGCGTGAAAATATATTTTAATATCAAGTAGATATTAGATCATTTAGATATTAGATACTAACACTGAAGGGTAAGGTTTGGGGTTTGTTTAGTCTTCGTAGACTTCTATTGGGAATTCTTCTTTTTTTTTGGTCACTCGAGATCTTGGAAGAAACTTCTTAAATTATATTTTACATATAAGTTCATGAAACTATGTTGTGTGGGTTCTCTGTGCAGCAGCCACTGGACACAGTGACCAAGGAACCCCGGCAAGCTTCCTCTTCCAAAATGAAAAAAGCTCCTGCAGGCAACGAGACATTTAGGATCACATATTGATAAGGCACAGGAATATTCTTCCCGTAACCCTGAAAGGAGGAGAATTTGCAGCTCCTTTAATCTTTGGATTTTTTCATTTCAAATGAGAGTGGAAGATAACGAAAACTGACCTGTTACCACCTCTTATTATTTATTCAAAAATGTAACAGGTTTTGTCCTGCATTGTAGGAGATCTCACAATTCACACTCATATTTCAAACTTTGTAATTGGTTCCATAACTGGAGTTAGTTACTGTAAAATGGCACTACATGGAAATTGTGGAGATGGTAGGGATTTGGGAAGCCCTTTTCCCACTCTCCTTTCATCTTGCCAGTGGGTTCCCAGCATTAGACTGGAGCCAATCTGGCAACAACAAATGATTAAGAAACTTTTGACACCATAATGCTGCTGCTGGGGAATTTGCCAGGTAAGATAAGAAGCCCTCTGCTTAAGCCATATTCCTTTCTTAACGGCTGACAATCTTGGCTATTTTTAACACTGCAAAATGTACTCACATCAGTATGTGCTGGGAAAAGTAGTATATACCTCATGTTTAATATCATAAACCTGAATTTCCAGACAGAAAGCCAACAGTTGGCATGACTGAGACACTCTGAACTTCAAACATATGTGTTCTCAAATATTTATGCAGAGTTTACCTGAGTCACTGCACTGATTTAGCAGAGATATTGGATGTTATGGTAAAGAGGAGGGGCAAGACTCAAAGACTTAAAACAGATAATTAAAATACTTTTTAAAAATGAAACCCTTCTAATGCTTTTGGGTCAAGGTATTTGTGCCAGAAAAAAACATGCAAGTGAAATCTGAATTCGGAAAACAAATACAGTTAAACCTTAGTTAACTTCACTGCTGAATAAAATATGAGGCTATTCCCTTTGCTATTGTAACAGCATTAAGCGACAGAGTTTCTTTTCTGCCAGCAGTTACTACAGTCTCTTGATCAAATTGCTTTATCTGAAGGACCATTTAGGTACTTTATCTCCAGCATTGCAATCTGAAAAGCTGCATGAAGCATGAAGAAAAAAGTATGAAGGTGCATGGACATTAGAACAACTGCTCTTAAAGTCATCCTCTCTTTGCTCTTCTGAGTAGAGTCACAGCATTGTGGAACTAACCTCCCAAAACTAAAACACTCCTTTAAAAAAAAAAAAAAATGTATTTATTTATTGCTAAGAGTAGTCTAAACAGTCTAATTTCTGCCTTTCACTGAGAGTGAAAGGGTTCGTACTTCAATCAAGTGTGGGTGCATTTAGGCATTAGGCTTGACATGATCTAATGCTCTCAAAAAGACAAGGTAAAATGGGGAAGCCGTGGGCTCCTCTCCTGTGCTTCACTGCACGTCCCTGCACCCTCACTGTCCATTTGGTTTCAGAACTGCAGTATCCTCAGTTAGATCAGTTCATTGATCCAACAGTAAGCAAACCTACGGAAGAAAACACCAGCTTTTGACCTGACAAAGAGCACCCAAAAGGGACTACCTCTTTTGGGTAGCAGTCTGAAACTACATAAGGTGATAAGGTGACAATACCATAATAACCTATTCCTGTCACGCCAGATTTGCTCTGTTCTCCCCACCGAGGCACTGGTGCGGGATACTCTGCAAAAACAAGGAAAACGAGCAGAGTAAAACAGCTGCAAACATACTTATGGGCAAAAGCCTTTTTAAAAAAAACAAATCAGAAAGGTCTTCTCTTTGGTTTCCTCCATTTTGTACAGGGAAAAGATCGCCAACATCCACCACAGTTTTTAAATCACTACAGTGTTCAAAAAGGTAAAAATAAACGTTACGCAAAGCAACCTCCCAAATAGTTTTCACCACCCGCTCACCCTACAGCAAAAAGTTTGCTACAGCAAACTATTAGCTTCTCAAAATCATAATCTTACTGTATTTCACAAGGAATTCTGAAATGCTGCTGTTAAAAGTCTTCAAATTTCATTTATACATAGCAATTTTATTCAGTTTAATTGGTTATTCAGTATGACCATTCCTGTGCATGGTTTTCAGCTAGGACCTAGTTTCTTCACCCAGTCTCTGTGATCTATGATCATACCTTCTAGCATTCACTCCTTTTAAAAACATTTTTCACTGACTTTTCTGCTGACTTGAGCAGAGTCTCATGAACAGCAATTCAGAATGGATCCACTTCACCTTAAACCCTAGGTTCACGTCCTGTTTCAACTCCTATTGACTTCCTTCAAGAATAACGATGGAGGTTTGGCCTTAACCATCCTTAACCCAAACAAAGACACCAGGACTGCTCCACGTTTTCCTTCACCAAAAGCAGCTCTTTGGACGTACTCCATTTGCTTCTAGATGATCACACCTTTAGCTTTTAAAAATATTCCGCAGCATGCAATAAGCAAATATTCCTTAGTCTTTTTACCATCAAAATCTTGCATTAAAGTTTCTATTTCTTTGATCTCACTAAAAGGAAAAATCCTTCCAGACATAGCAATCTGGCTAACAAGAAAACGAACAAACAAAAACCACCCAATCCAGCCAACAGATGATCAGTCAGACCCATTGAAGAAAATGACAACAGTATTTCAGCCATGCTGAAGAAGCAAAAATTTGAAGACACCCAGGAGGGTTTTGTAATGAAAAGTAGAATCCCATGAAGATTATGGGTTCCCACAGACAGCTCAAGCTCATCAACAGGAGACAGAAAAGGCCCTTGTAAATTCATTCTCATATGCGCATGAGAAAAAGGAGGCAGCTCAACAGACTCCAGCATTCCTGAGAATGAGCGTTTTCTTCTTCAGGTCTTAGCCCTCCTGCTACCATTGTGACTAAATCTTCATCAGATAGGCAGAAAGAGAAAACTTTACAGGAGAATTCCCAGCATCACTAGCAGTGCTTTCTCAGAGCTGAGAAACAGGACTTTTACCCACAGAGTACAGAATATGGCAAAAATAAAGTTTGTGAATAGGTAAAGAAAGAAAAACAGCCTTGTGAAATAAGACCTGCCTATATCACATAGCAGAACATAAACTCCAGTTCTCTGAGAAAGGCCCAAGTGAAGCTTGTCAAGGATGCAGAACGTGCCTGGCCAGCATGGGTCCTCAAAGAAGTGTCACCAGGCTGGATTTTATTAGCAAGTGGGTTCAGTGTTCACAGTTTTAGCATGAGCTTGGCCTCAGCCAACTCAGGTAACTCTGCACCAGCACAGACATGCCCATGGAGTTATCCTGAAGTTACTAGAGGAGACACTGTATTTTAATTTAAGCATATTAGTAGTTCAGGTGACTTAATTAGGAGTCTTTGAATTCGTGAAACTTCTGTATGTGTTGACAGGATCAAGTTCCCAGTCATGTAAATAATGATGACAGTTGTGATGTTTAACCACGCTGGTGATAAATGCTTCACTTGTGCTTTCCGGATAAAACTGCAGTTTCCTGGAGTGCCCTCTTTTGAACATGCTTTAACCAAATAAAACATTTAAACTTACTGATTTACTTCTGTTTTACTTGTATCACTTCACATGTGTAAACTCCCTAATCTGGGTGAAATTACTCCTGTTATAGAGCGGCGAGAAGAACCGAATCCAGCCCACTGTCCTCACATGCTCCCCTGAGACACCTGTTTGGCAATAGCAAATTTGGTACAGCCCCTATGCACCCTTTTCCCACAGTGTCTCAGCCTCTTTCAGAAGACAGCAGAAACATTCATGAATTTCACTGCATATTTCTGTTAGGAACCCTAGTCTAGACAACTATCTTTATGATTCAAAATACAGTCTTGTATTTCTTCATGATGAGTTGCAGCCTTGTTCCTACCACATTCCAGCAGGCATGCGAACTTCCATTTTAAAAAGCACCCTCTAAAGAAGTGAAAACACAGTAAGTATGCAAAAAGAAGAGTGAAACAATTACTGCATTTCCCTTGCTGAGTCTTATATCCATCAACCTTTTACATTTATTTTACTCAACATTTATTTTAATTCTGGATAAATTAATTACAGTAACTGTAGGCAACTACTATAGACCAGCATATGCAGTGTCTTGCAGAATAATTCCATCACAGTACTGTATGTCCTTTATATATCTTTACCAGGATGCATTTTATATACACTGCAAATTCTATATTTGAAGTTTTTTTTTCCCTACAGATATTCCAGGGAAGAAGGTACGTACAAAGAAGGCACTTGACAGAACACTGGATAGTTCCTCTGTTTGGAATGTGATGTAGCAGCAGAATTAACCAAAGACTCTCCATCAAAATTCACTGAGCTATAGCAGAAATGTAAGCCTAGCTTTGCTGAATAATCAATTAAACGGTGTGCCATGTTAAATGAAAACTTGCAAGAGGAATAAATATTTTCAAGAGGTTTTGAGCGCCACTCCCGTTTCACTTTTAAAGGGAAAAGAGTTTTTCAAAGCACTGTCTTAGCATGGTACAGTAGGATCAGCGTTGATTTTTTCACATGTGATAAGAAGTATTTGGGTGTGCAGATGATTCCAAAACAGAGGGTGTAAACTGCATTTCATTTATCTACCAGAGTCTGATGTGACAGTCTTTGCAAAGGGCAGAAGCAGTTCTTGTGCTCGCGCCTGCACCCCGGCTTAGCCGCTCACCCCACGGCTCCCGCCAGGCCGCGCGGAGCCGCTCCTCAGGCTCTGTTGAAGCTCTCCCTTTCGGGGGCTCTTGTCTTCCACTGACCACATCCCCGCCTGTGTGAGTGAGGACACCCATGCAAACTGCTTCTCTTCCAAACCTGTAGGAAGCCTTTATTTTTCAGTGGATTTTTTTTTTTCTTAGAAAATTTCTGATTTCTCTTTCAATAGAAATCACATCAACTTTTTTTTTTTTTAATGAAACTAAGTTTATTTTTTAAACGGAGGTGAAGGTGCTCCTTTGATAGTGAGAGCAGGTAGGCCTCCCTTTTGCTGCTTGATTGAAATTAAAGGCTGCAGAAAAAGAGGCTTTCTACAATGCCCTGAGAACTTTTCCATCTTTTTCTCCAGTAGAATCATAACATGCTTTGAGGAAGTACAAAACAAGGGGGGAGGAGGGAGCATTTTTGATTAATCCACTGATACCAAATTTGGGATTTTTGTCAAGCAGAGCGTATATTTTTTTTTACTCATTTTGCCACTAGGCCAATCATCTACTTACAAATCTAGTTTAACATGTGAAGGCCGTATCTTCCTTCAAAAAAGCTTTACTAGCAATGCATGGCTGTTTTGTGTCATTCCAAAAACTAGTGAGTGTGCTGCCAGGTGACTGGATGAGAGCTTTGAAAGAAATGGTCTTGCTTCTGTGGAAACCATTTGATAGGTTTCTTGCCTAAGCCAGTTTTCTGAATAACACTTCTTAGAAATTGAAGAATAAAATTATACTCCAAATATGTAAAAGGCAAAACCATATGAACTGTAAATATTTTAGAAACTAAGAGGCCATCAACATTTTTTTATGTCTAGTCTTTGTTTTGTTGTTCTAGCACTGTACACTCTCATTATCTGCTCTTTCTGCAGTATTAAAAGGCTTTAGAAACTGCTGATACTCAGTCATTTACCCTTTAGTGAAGTCAGAAAGCTTTGCAACATTAACAGACCATGTCACATATCAAAAGACACTTAGCTACTGCAAAAAAGGGCTCCTGATGCCAGACAGATGACATTACTGAGTCATTAGAGCACTGTCATCTGCTAATTTTTTGAAGATACGTAAGAGAATCCCAAAACAAAAGCCTCTGTGGAGTAAATATGAGATTACATATTCTTTATGCATGCATTATTTAACAGGGTTTCTGCTTTGGATTCCACAAATCTTGCATAGATTAATCATTTAATACAAGTCAGAAAATGGTGATGCTCCTTAGATGCTTTCCTGAATATAATATTTTCCTATTTTACAAAAGCCTTATACGGGCCGCAAAAAAAAAGGCAAAACTGGAGAATTTGAATATTATAAATTTTAGATTTGATCTTTTGGCACAGAGAGAGGAAGCAATCCCTGGTGTTTAATTAGAAGTCTGAACTCACCTGCTACATTTTACTAATGAATACTGATGCGAGCTAAGTGCAAAATGGGGACTCTGGGCATTTATGCAATTTTCTCTCTGATGACAGGGCCCACAGAACACAAATTTCTACTGATTTATTGTCAAGCATAGAGTCTCTGAGTCTTCAGATTACCCTCCAGTCTAAACTGAGGTTTATCTTCCTTGCCTCTGCCTAATTAATTTAGGGACAAGACTTTTAGTTTTCCATCTTTAGACTCATACATGCACAAACCCACATGAGAAACAGAGGAGCCATTACCCTTAATTCTTTTTCAATTTATATTGGCTTTGGGTTCCCTCCTATAGGCTTCTGCCCAAGTTAATCCCATCAGTAGAATACCAGGGGTGCTGAAAGGTTATGGACAATTGCCCTCCTCCAGCCAGCTCAATTAAAAGACAAAATTAACAAGGCTTAAACAGGGGAAAGATCAAACGATCATTTCAGCTGGCTGCCACCGAAGGTTAGCGATACCCATCAGCAAGGAGAAATCAGGCAGGCTGAGGGGCAACACCATTTGTGGCTGACTCAGCTGTTTAAGGAACATGTTAAAGTCCACAGGCTACGTTCAGGTGTGTTGAAAGCAACAGAGAGGTCCCCACAGTGTCCCCCCCCTACTGCGAATGAACGGTGAACGATGAACCATGGTATCTTAAAAACCAAAGGGTTTATAACTGTTGCTTAGGGAAAATGTTTAAATGAGTGCAAGGTGTATATGTGTATAGATATAGTATATATATGTATAAAGTACTTCATATCCTTTTGTGGCCACTTTCCTTTCAAATGAATCAAGCTGAAAAGTACATACACATCTTTGTGTACTTCTTACACATGCAAACTACTACAGATAAAAAAAAAACTTGACAAAAGTCAACCAGGAAAAGCAATTAAATTATTTGCAGCTTATTCCTTCAGTTTTCCTGCACCACCAATCAAAATGATCTCACTGCAGGCCGACAATGCTAATGATTAAAACAAGGGAACTCTCTGGTTGAATACCAAAGGCGCTCTACACCCTATCACAAAGTGGGGGCCTCTTGGAAACAAAACTGACCTTCTTGCTACAATATTGTGTTTTAAATTCAGGACAAGAAAACATGTCCGATAATTTGTTACCCTGACAGGTGTGAGCAGAGAGCAGGGGGCCACGGAATTCCCGATAGCAAAGGTGCCAAACGAACCGCGTCTTCCCGGCTCCACGGGGGCAGCTCTGTCGCACACTGGAGATGCCAGAGGCGGTTACTGTACTGAAAAGACAAGTGAGGCAGTAGCAGAGATAAAGGTTGACATCTGCCAAGGTCCAAACGCACACACGATATATTGCCCTTACAGTATGGTTGTGTCTTAACTCTGCATCCGTGATAACCTTTTTTCTCCAATGCTCACTTCTCCTTGCAGTATCTTTTGCTCTTGAAGATGGCCTGCAGCCCTCAATACAAAATTCACAGCCAACAGCAGCGACTGCCACTGAACAACACACTCAGGAAAAGAGCTGACGCTCCAAAAGAGAAATCCCAGCGACAGGCACATTTTAAGAACTGTTACAAACTGCAACTTAGTGTTTGCAGTATTTCATCACTTAAGGATTCCTCGGGAGAAGAGTATCTTGTTTTTGACTGACTAGGTCATGCAGCACTGGAAGCTTCCGCTTGCTGGAAGCCGTGGAACCTAAGCAAATCCGGGGATATTCGACAGCCTGAGGATTCACAGCCTGCAAATTCCAAATACTGTAGCACAAGCCACGAGATCCTGCCTGAAAACCTAGAAGCAAAACCAGAAAAAAGACAGACACAGGCTTTCCAGCACTGAATACCATAAGGACAAAAGCACTTAGTTCCAGGGCAGAATACACATCATTAATTTGGATCCATATTCTCTGTCACATTAAACATACAACAAGCGTTTGTGCATACCCACCTCAAATAACAAGAACTACTGAAAATTTTTGTATTTTATTTCTCCTGAGAGTCTTAAATACTATTATACCAGCATGAAACCAGGAATCAGAGCCTAAAACCTCTGGTATGAGGCCAGCGAAGGAAGGAGGAGGAATGGCAGACGGAAGCCGCGACGCTGTGCGCAGCAGCCCGGCAATACACCTGTGAAGGAGGAAGAACCCTCAATTCTAGGCTTCAAGCTAACGCAAGATCATCATCACGAGGCTTCCAGGCTATTCCAGGAGTCTGTGCCACCATGCTGTGAAGAAAAAGCGAGTAAGCACTTCTATTCAGTACGTACACAGAAGAAGCAATGACACTGTGTCACTGTCCAAAATCTAGGTGACTTCTTCATGTGTAGGACTTCCCTCTTCAAGGAATCCGAACTCTGGTATCCTAGGTGCTCTTCCGTGGAAGCCATTTCTGATGCTTAGAGTGCTCAGTCCTACTGCGTAAATACTAGAACCTGCTGCAGTTGGTTTTTGAAAAGGATAAAATTAATCATTCTTTGTGGAACTTTCAAGAAAAATAAACATTTGCAGTGATAAAAAAAAATACTCAGTTTGATATGGTACAATAAACCCAGAGGTTGAAGAAAGCTTATTGTGGTTCTTTCCCTTTAAGTACTACAAGTATCAAAATGCAATTACGGAATCTTTTTTCTCTTCACCACCCCTTCCAGCTGGTAGGTAATGTTTTGAGGTAATAATGTTTTAATGTAATGTTTTAATGTTTAAAAGTAATGTTTTAAAATAATAAATGGATCCCTATCTTAGTTTTAAAATGTATTATCTAAATGTCACAATAATGCTGGGAAAATTCAAGGACAGTGATGCCAGTTTCATTCAGTATTTGTGGGAAGCCTTTGAAATGATCATTTCTGTAGAATTCATGGGCCCTACCCAGTGACTCTTCCTACTTACCTGTACTCCAGCAACTTCACACAGGCTACCTGCAGGATATTCATCAGGGCAATCTGAAGAATCAAACTTTTAAAATCTTCTTCATATCTTACTTTGGGGAAACCAGGAAGCAAGTGTCAAAGCACCCTGAAAGGATCACTTCGGTTTGAAAAAGTGCAGGTGTTGATCTCATATCCTTACAATTTAAGTGAGCTGATAATCACTCTTCTACACCAGTGGCAAAAAATGAGTCAAGCAAAATATCCCATCAGCCTCTTTCTAAACTTGTGTTAATTTTCAACTGATTAAACAAAGCACATTTGTGTGGTGAGCACACTGATTTTACAAAAGCTTAACTTATAAAGCTGATTTACAGAGGATGCTAAAATTTGATAGCATCATACTTTAAGAAAAATTTTGAGAACAGCAACTGCATTTCACACTAGGTATTGCTTTGGGGGAGCTGCGTGAAGAAAAGAAACAAGATTCAATTCTTCAGTTCGAAAAAGAACTCTTGTATGGTTCCCTTTAAATCCCACCTCCACTTCTAACATCTGCAAGCTACAGAAATATTTTGTTTCTTACAAGCACTTTTTATGAATGAACTGGATTCACAGACATTTCACTAATCAGTCTCATGTGTTGCATCTCAATTGCTTTTGCTTTTCCAGGTTCCTCAACCATCTCATTGTTTTTGTAAATATTTTCCACCAGAGAGAACAAAATACTGTCTTTACTCTTAATAGCAAGAATTGTCTTAGCTGAATCTGTGAAGTATGCAGAAGTATAGCAGTATGTTTGGGAGGAAATGTAAAAATATACAGTAAGTGACATCATCTATGGATTGAAATGATCTGTTTCTTCATCACTGTGCAAACAGTCCAAGAAAACCGATACTGTCTTTTAAGCATGCAAACAAATTCATAGGATGGTTGTTGTATGTTATTCCATATGACCATTCAAAATGCATCTCTATCTCGAAATTTTACAAATGCTTGAAAGACATTAACCATTCTTTTGCTTTCTACTGTTATGGGTGGGAAGCTGCAGTACCTTCAGAAGCTGTGTGGCCTGAGAGCTACCACTTCAGTGAGGGGACCAGAGAAACTTGTCTGAACAACCAGAGACAAATGGGAAGGTGTGAGAGGTGGTTATTTAAAAAATCCCTACAGGGTTTGACTCTTCCTTGTACCCTTTTCCTCTCTCTTCTCTGGCTGCACAGCATCTGCTGCTGCCAGCCAAGCACCCGGCTTGTCTTTGAAGTCCTGCCTGGGAATGTAATTGCCGAGTAAATTCCCAACAAACCTTTGGAGCTGCTGCCCAGCCCTGAGAGGGCCGGGAACGCGCCTAATCCGTCTCTCTGGAGGTGGCACGGAGGGCTCCCACCTCCAGCCGCAGAGACCATCCCGCTGAGGACAGCGCCCGGCTGAGGCTCCTCAGCAAACACCCGAGTTAGCAGCTCTCCCCAAATACAACCTGAACTCGAGCAATGCTTCTGAGACCTGCCATATTTACTCAGGTAATTCGTGGATGTAGCTGCATAAGCGTTACAACTCCTATTTGAAAATGTTTCAGCTTTATTTTACTTTTTGACAATTTAGACTCCTACAGTTATCTAGCCTCTGTGACACAGTTCTATCATTCTTAGCAGCTCCTTTAAACTGTCTGCTTCTCTTCAAGCATTTCAAGTTGACAAGGTTCAAATGGCAACACAAGAAAGACAGAGGGAGAGGAGCATAAAATTGCTAATTTTTATGTACAGAAACATTTTTAGATTGTCAAGTTTTGTAGCTTTCTGAGATAAATAATCCTCCATAAAATGGACTCAACATTCCCGCAGCAGAAGAAATGTGAAGGCTAAAAGCAAGCAAAGTTTTTTCAAAGACAAAGCCAGATTAACTGCAGTAAAGATCCTCAGACCATTGACATAATTGCACATCATTATAAATTATGCACTTACCCAATTCAAGAAAACGTATCATCTGGCAGGGCAATGTAAATTGAAATAATACTGAACTGCAGTAGTGCCTAGCATGATATGACTAATCTAGTTAGTTTTTATCGTTTGGAAACAACTGTTTTACAAAGCAAAAAAATACTAGCATAAAGAATGCTAATCACTCATGACATTTTATTAGGAATATTTTAGTGAATTCTTTTTAAATCGTCAATTCAAAAAATTAAGATTTGTAAACATCAGATACTCAGGCCTGTCTACTGTGCTGAAATGCATTAGTATGAGGGACTAACATTAACTGCACTACTTAGCTTTTAATTCAAGGATAAGCATTTTGCAAACAACTCATATCTTAATACAAAAAGAAGGTGTCTGCTTAACTTAGCTCAAATATTACTTCTCATATTTTATGCTCAGATCTTAATGCCACATAATTTCCCTGCTTTTCCCACTTCATGGGGACTTTCCCCCTCTCAGTTCTTTGTAATACCTGTATCTGTGGATGCCCTAGCAACACAGCAGCTAAAAAAGAACCAAAAAAAACAGAGCACCAGGTGTGTTACTAAGAATAAAAGATAAATGTTTTAACTTAAAAGATAATTATCATATTTTATCTATAAATATGGTTAAAAAAAGGGAGAAACAGTGAAAATGAAATATACTTTGGAAGCTTTAATCTCTATTCCTCATATCTTTGCCTCTGAATTCTCCATCATTTTACAGAATACTGAATACATGTACACATGTAGGAAGGAGAAGGGGAATAGGGATCAAGAAGGAGTCTTTTAAACTGTAGTTGGAATAAAAGTATCGTATACCTTAGGTTATATGAAACTAATGAAAGCCACATTTAAAAAATCTTCAAATCTTCAAATTATTTCAGTCCCTTTCACTGTAATTTGCTAGAACAGCACACATTTCAAGCACTAATTTCTGATAACTGTGAATTCCCCAATGCCATAGCCACAGTGTTGGCAAGTTTTCTGTTTCACTGAACAGAGGCACCCTTGAATAAAATGGATAAATAACATAGGGGGAAAAGAAAAAAAAAGGGGGGGAGGCTTTGGTAAGTTTTTGATAACTTCCCATAATGTGAAATCAATGCAATTTATAAGTACCTACGCTAGGCCAAATACAATAAAAAGACACTTCAAGAATAGAACTGGCTGATATCCACGGATCCATCTGATAACGGCTGATATCCATATCAAATATATATATAGCCCCAAAGGGCAATTCATAGGCCTGAAGTTCTGAGAAGCACCTGCTTGGTAAAGACAATCAGGAAGGAAAAGAAGAAGGAACAGAGGAAGGGTCAGAAAAAGAACATGGACACAGGGAAGCCCTTGGATCTATTACTGATTGCTTCTTCAGCCCTTGAGCAATACCCAGAAGGGAAAGACTGTACTATATCCACAGAACACTTCTGGTTTCAAGTTTACCTCTTCTTCCTCCCCTCTCTCCCACAAGCACACAGAGGAAAATTTGTGTTATTAATAGCTCAGAAATTCAATAAACTGGATATTTTCTTGCAGGAAAAGATTTGGTATTTATCCCTCCCTTGGAGACATGAAGTTCATAAAGAAGAATCTCCCTCACAGACTTGTCCCAAATGGAAAGCAAAACCATGTGCATGGAACACATTAGCACTTCTTGTTTATACAAAGTCTACAAATCTACACACCGTATCAGAACATGTCTGTGGCATAGCATGGACTGGAAATGGAAAACATTCCATTTTTTTAAGTGATATAAAGTGAGACTCTTAAAACACAATTTTTAAAACATTCAGAGAACTGAGAAAGAATATTGCCTCAAAAATAAAATAAAATCCGGTGCTTGGTATCTACCTATCTGAAAAAATGATGAACACGGTCTTTTGCTGGACTAGCTTTTTATTTTTAAACTTCATCTTCTGATGACAAACACCTCCAACTAAGTTCCCTCCTTACCTGTCCTCAGGCACTTTCTTCCACCATCAGATGCAGCACCATGGGGTAGCCAAAGAGCCCCAAGAGTCTTTGACCAGGCTTCAAAAGAGAGGCAGAAAGCTATTTACTAAGGCTCATTTGGCAAATCGTACATGGAAAGAGAAAAAGGAACATTTGCTAGTAAAAAATGAGTTGAAAATACAGAGACAGAAAAGTCAGCTTTTTACCAACAGAAGAGGCTGAGGAAAGGCTCAGGATCAGTGGTCACAGGACAAGCAAATGGGTAGCGATGCCTAAGTGGCAAACACACTTCCTGCACCACAAAGCTGAACAGCAATCTGTCCCACCCAGCACCCACAGACAGTGTGTATGTTGATGGGACTAAACTTCTCATTCTGCTCTGCAAGTTACATCTCAGAAAGGGCAAAGCTAAATTATCTTTTGAAGTTGTGCCTCTGCAAGCAGGTTGGACCAGTGTGACCTGTCATTTGAAGGGAAATCTCATTGGGGAAGGAGTTGGGGCACATCAACGGTGCTCCTTCAGCACTGCAAGGAGCAAGGAGCAATCCTGCCTCCTCCTTGGCGCTGGTGAGGGGGGTAGCTGGAGTGTTGGGTCCAGTCCTGGCTCCCCATCACAAGAAAGACACAGACACTGGAGCGAGTCCAGCAAAGGGACACAAAACCAGAGCATCTCTCACACAAGGACAGGCTGAGAAAGCTTGGACTGTTCAGCCTGGAGAAGAGAAGGATCTGGGAGATTTTATCAATGTGAATAAAGACCTGAGTGCAGATTGTAGAGAGTAGGAAGGCAGACTTTTCCCAGTGCTGCCTTGTGAAACAGCAAGAGGCAATGGTCACTACTTGAAATACAGCAAATTCCACTTAGACATAAGGAAAAGCCTTTATACTGCGAGGGTGGCCCCTTCCAGCCCGAAGATTCTACAGTTCTCTTAGGAAGAGACCAAAGGCAGCTGTATCTAAATACCATGCATTTTAATATCCCTTGTTTTCCCTGGACAGACCAAGCCTCCAATAGGATAAAACACTTCTCTTGCACATCCACTGACTGTTTGTGACTGTCAGCTATGAAAGTTGTTCCTTGGACTTAGGTCAGACTAAGCAATTATAGCCCAACCAGCTGTTTTTCTCTCCAGTGAATCTTCTGATGTCCAAGACTCAAGGTCTAAGCAGTATGAGAACTACGTAACATACAGATTAAGACCATATATTTGTTCTCAGCAATCAAATCACTACATTGCCTGTGACACTGACAGCATCCATCCGTCATTTGAGAGCATGTTTTCCTCATGCCTCCCATGAAGCCAACACTCAAGTGGTAAGCGTAGTTTAACCACAGCAGTCTAACGTAGGACAGGAAGCCCTCCTTCCTCTTTTATACCGCCTCTTCTCTTGCACCAAAGCATTCACAGTTATGCTTTACAACTACAGGAGAAATGAGAGAAACCAATAAATGTCACAGAGAAAAGCTAGAACATCTCACTCATGAGGAGCAGGCACCTGTGCACTGACCCAATTAGACATTCAAACACTTGTCACTTTGGAGCTGGCTGGTTGTCACTCATCCAAGTAGCCTCGGGGGACTTATTGTATGGTGGCATTGCTTGACAAGAGAACTGGAGCTATGGAGGCAATGAGTGCTCAGTAATAGGGTGCCAGGATCCTGGTGAGCAAGAGCAGCTGCCAGCAAAGCCAGGAACCTCACAGCTTCCTTAACTTGGTTGCCAACCAGAGAGCTTTTCAAAATCTTCAATGGTTATCCTTTTTTTTTAGAGCAGTCCAGTTTGAAAATCTTACAGTAACAGTCCTCTTTATGGAAAGCTACATTTAACTCTTGAGCGACTACTGCAAGAACCATGTGAAAAGAGATCCTTGAAAGAATAAAAAAAAAAAAAAAAAGCATGTCTTAAATCACACTTTTAGCACTACCACCTGCATATAGTTCAGAAGGCAATACATTTCATTGCTTATTTCCTCCTTTCTGTGTTTTAAACCTATTATTGATGCTTTCAGACGCTCTGCCTGCTTCAACACATAAATGAGGGATAAAGCACTGTGCAGCTATCCACGCCTACGCACACTATAAAAAAAGGTCTGTTCCAGAAGACTGTACACAATACTGCATTCAAGACCCCAAAATAATTTTTTCTTTTAGGAAAGTCATATACTAAAAAACAGATGACTATTCAGCAGCTACCAGTGACTTCAAGTAAGGCTATCTCTGTTCTTATGTTGAGAGATTTATGCTACTCAAATACAAGAGCGAAGTGGGGGAGGGAGAGGATTACCAAAAAAACTTACTTCAAAACTTCCAAAACAGACATTATAACCTTAGAGTCTGAATCATGGGCCTGAAGAATTCATAAGGTAGCCATCCCCAAAACTGTGACCTATGCTACAGGAAAATCTTTTTCAGTACAAAATATCCCCAGATCTTTCTAGAGTCTATTTTGCAGCGATTCTGTTGTTTCCTATTTACTTGTCCTGACATCTGTTCTCTGCAGCTATGAACATCAGAGATGATTAAGCTTACCTTCAAGTATGTGATGCTATGAAATACTTCTAGCTGCTTTTCTAGTTAATATATTTGATTTGAGCCCTTCACTTAGAAGCTGAGCTGACATGTTAAAATTTATACTAATCACAAACTGTTTACCCAGATAAACATGGAAATGCAGTTAAATACAGAATACATTATATGACTTTCCTGATAGCATGTAAACATCATGCCAGTAGCTTTTGTTCTCATAAAAAACATGCCACATTAAAATTTAGCAGGAAAAAACAAACTTACTTTTGTACAAATAACTTCAGAGCGAGATGGTCTATGTCTCAGCTTTCCTTCTTATTCCCTGTATCGCAGGTCTTTATGTTATTGCCTGGCCTGAAAAAAGAAATATATATATATATAACTCAAAATAATATATAACACTTGCTATTAAATAACAACATATGCATCATATATGTCTTGATATAGCTGCAATACTAAATTCAGCATAGCTTAAGTAAAGTTAAGCAGAATGATGTTTTTCCAGGAATGAGGAGCTGAAGGAAAACTAAGAAACATTCGGAACAAAGCTAAGACTCGTAAGTTTCAAAATTACCTACATTTAGCATCGCAAACACAGCCACTCCCATCGGGTCGACCAGCCCAGCCCATACACGTTTACACGTACTACGAAGTGAAAAACAGTCAGTGCTCGTGAAAGCTTCAGACAAGGTGACGGAAGCCATCAGGAAATCCAACCACATCCTTCCGAAGTTCAGTAACTCAGCTTAAGGCCACTGGGTATCTCTGTCTCCTCATGACCAAAGGCACCTTTGGTGGCAGCTCTACTGCACGACAAGCTGTGTTCACAGCACTTCACAAGGAGGTGAGAGATCTGGGCTTATGGTTGATTGGAAGCAGCCTGGTCTCCCACCGTCTTGGTGGTTATCCTAAGTCCTAGTCAAGGAGAGGAAGGGAACAGCCCCCACAGACACCCAAGCTGTCCAAGTCAATCCCTCAAACAAACCACGAGGAAGCAGCAGGAGAGAGAGGCTGCCTGGAAATCAGCTGCTGCTTCATTCCACTACTCACAGGATTTCTTCATTCAGTTCCTCTCTCTCCTCCTACCATTTGTTACCTTAGGCCACTATTTCAAGTAGATTGAGGTTTTCTTGAGAAAAGGCAAATTTTGCTGCTTATTTTTCCACACTTATGTTTGTGTAGAGTTGAAGCTCAAGTAGGATTAGAAATTCTGAAAGTAAGCCTCCAAAAATTTCTAATGGAGAATTCCCAGGAGAGTCATTTACTTTACCCGTGCCCATGGGCAAACTCCCCTGCGCTGACACTAGAAGCAGCCCTTATTCAGTGAGCTGAAAGCCACAGACTAGCACCAGCCAAGGCACCTGTTATCCAATATGTTGCACATTAAAATATCAAACTTGTCTTTAGAAAAGTAATATTAGTTTATTATTCACTTTTACGGCTGCTTAGCACCATATGCAAAACCTTACTTTGGTGACTCGGGAAGATCAGTTTAGTTTCCTGTCAATTTGATCAGTGGTCATCACATAATTTCTTTCGGAAAATTTAAAAAAAGACTTTTTTACTGTGAAATTGCTCTGTCATCTGGCAAAACCTTAACTTTGACCAGAGCACTCTTGTAACAGTTTCTTCCAGTAGCAAAAAGCATTTGCTCATAAAGGACTCTCTAAAAGGCTCCTTCAAACCAGCTTGTTCTCTCCCATAACAAAGCACCGGGAGGAACACGTTATCTTGGTAACTCCGCAAGTTCGGTGCGTATCGCTCACATCTCCGGCTTGCGCAGTTCACATCGCGGCCTTCATCTCTACCCGGGCACTCAAACCTCACCCCAATGATATTTCCAGCTGGAGCTGCCACTTGCAAACAGAAACCAACCCCATTAGCCCAAGTGAGCGCTGAACTCGCACCCAGAACTGGTGCCCGCGTGAAGCTCCTAGAAAGCCCAGCCGGCCCTCGCGACGAGGCCTTGCACCCTCGAGCGCCCCTCGGACCAGCCTGCGCTAGCCGGGGCGCCGCGCGCTGCCGCAGCAGCACTTGCGCAGGCTGCGGCGCTGCTTTTGCCGTCTCACCCTGGTCTAAAAGCACTAACAGCTCTGTGTTACGGCTGCTGGGACTTCCAGAGGATATTCTGATTATGCAGGGTGCATTTGGGCAGCCTATTTTGGAAAAGACTTGTTTTTTCAAACAGCCTGCAATGTGGAAGCAGAGCAGTTCTTGCCCATCAGCCCTCCTTGACGCGCAGACTTGTCCTGTACTCCTTTCATTAGCAGTGAAGAAGAGCTGCAGCTTCAGGGGCTATTTCTAAATGTTAGGCATGGTCTTAAACCCAGTTTGTGCAGAAGACTCCATATCAAACTCACAGCTTTGCAGGTCCTCAGACCACAGACCCTCTTTTCCCAGAGCTCAAAGACTCATTTTAAAGAAAAATGGGGAGGAGATGGTTTCACTTACACTTTTGAACTAAATATATACAACTTGGGATGTACTTCAATGAATTACTTTTTTTCGTATTTTATTGAGAAAAAAAAAATTGCACCAAACAACTGCTGAACTGTTTTGAACTGCTGTGTGTGAAATGGTCAGGATATCAGTCTCTTTGGATGTCTGGACTACATTCATGTTGCTCCAAAAATAAATATTTGCTATAGTTCTTCTTGACATCTGCTGCTTTAACCTATTTACAGTCCATGACCAGATTCCTTCTCTGTGAGGTTATTTTCTCTGATAGTCTCTTAGGAGGGAGCTTAACAAAAGCTTGAAACTCCAATGAAATCGTGCCCATGAGTTGTGTACAACACATACGGAAGGGTGCTTGAACATCCAAAAATCAACTCAGGTATGTAGGAAATGGTAAAGAAGCAATCTTGGTTTATTAATATACTGTATGGCACTTTTTTTCCTTTTGAAAGTCAACATAAAACTTGGAATTATTATTCACAGGGCGAGCCACATGCAGACTATATTTTTAATGTCCTAGAAGTCAACAAGAAAAGTTGCACTTATTTTACTGGGGCCAGGATACCCTTCACGTCCAATCTTGTTAATTAATAGAGGAGTATTTGCACCCTTAGAGATCATGACGAGTACATGAATCAAAATACAACATAACAAAAAGAAGGAGGAGGAGCAAAAGGAAAGGTTTAAAAATATATCCAAATACAACTTGTTTTATAAAAAGCCTAAAGATTAAACAAGACATGTTTTCTAATGTGTTAGACGTATTTGTGCTTAAGTAATTTCTAATTTTCTTTCTTCTACTGGCACGTTGTGGATGGGTAATATAAACTTGTTACTCTTCAGCACCTGAGCATTAATGACTGTATAATGCTTTGTTTGAAAATGTGTAAGAAAGGTAAAATTTAAATGGCATAGCTGCTTTAAAAACAATTATGCTAATATATATCAAGTGTGGTCAGACTTCAGGCAAGCACAATGGAGAATGAAAAGAGCAAAGATGCTAATACAAAATTATGCAAAAAGTTCAAATATAAAAAATTCAAAACACAAAAATTTTGGTTTTATTTTATAAACAGATTGACCACATGATTTTAGATAAAACATATTCAGTATAATAATTGAAAAGTAAGATATTCTAATGTTCTTAACGGAAACCTTGAAAGTAGTAGAAAAGGCAATGCATAGGTTTCTCTTAAAATTAATCATATATATAAATTCAGCATTTCCTTTTATTTTACGATGACTTACAAAGTTATTTAATACAAAAAAAAATCACAGGGAACTAAAAAAAAGTTTGCTCTGTGATATATAAAATGTACTTAAGGATACTCCCTTCCAACCTCAACCATTCTGTGTTTCTGTGATATTTAAGGACAGTTTCATGCTATTCAGTATTATTCATTCTCATGTCATTCTTTCTTTCAGAATTAAGGACTGATGACTAGTCCTCTGAAAAGCAGAAAGTATCCTGTTGGTTGAGCCAGTAATCCATCTTTCTGTTCTATCTATCTTATTTCAGGCGGTTGCCAACCCTAGCGGATTCTGACAGGCTAGTAATAGAAAAAAATATCCTGAAAGTGCACCAGAAATAATTGCTCAGTTTTCCATTTCTCATATACACATCCTCACAAATACATTTACTAAGGCACGGAGCCTAACATAGATAATACTTAGAGCCTCTATAACAATGCACTATTTTTTCTTAAGTTAGTCCAATATATTATAATAATCGAAATTGAATCTGAATTTATCTTTAATGCATTGCAAACTAGTGTCCTCCTTCCTCCCCAGATAGCAAATAAATTACAGCTGTATTGACTGTAATTCCTAGAATACTGAGCAAGGTCAAATGCTTCAGTAAGATACAGAGAGGAGGTTTATTCCCCCTTCCAGACATAAACTCCATATCCGGAGAAGTAAACTCCCTATCCTTACAATTTCCCTATTCAAATAAACCAAACATTGATACGAAGGTACAAATTGTAACTACTTAAATGACCATCCAAAAGAAAGAGAAAAGGAAAACTGGCTACTACCTTGAGCATGCAGCTATATAGTCCTCTTCCCATTTTCTTATTAGTGAGAGCTAAGAACTGGTAACACTCTCTCCTTCCCGTTGTAATCCTGACAAAATTGTGCTGTTGCTGGACTGGATGCAGAAGCATGTGCAGAAAAGAGCTGTTTCCAGCAGCCAATCCCTTTGTCCTTGGACCTCCCAAGCTTCTGTGTGATCAGCACGGGCTTTGTGGCAATACAATACGGGTTAAACATTTCCCTGTATTTATTTAAAAGCAGAGCTAAATCTGCTTAGCTGCATGAATCTTTTAGTAAAATGATGTTCAGTGTATTAGGATTTTTTTTACTGTTTGTTTTTAAGAGTGACTTCTATCTAAAAAAAAAAACAACCCTATAGTTCCTCATTATATGCAGCACTTAAACAAGGCAGCCAGTCTAATCCACAACAATTTTTCTCCAGATCTTTCCTTATCCAGCATTTCTCCCTAACCAAGTATCTTGCCTCTTGTAACGTAGGGGCCTCGTTACATGTTTTCTTTACGTGCTACTTGATGAATTGCCAGCAGCATAGCACAGTTCTCCAGCGGCAGGGCCTGAGAGGCAGATTACTGCAAAAGCTGCTATTTACACTGACAGGTGAAATTCCAATACAAGCAAGCAAATTTATCCATGCTCGGAAATAAATGAAAACATTTCAGAAGAGCGGAATGTGCCTGGCCGGGGGAAAACTGGGCCACTAATTTCCCACTTCACATGAATCTCTCTGGACTCCCTTTGTTTTCCAAACAACTACCTTGAAGCAACAGTGATTCAAAATAGTGGTGCTTTCAACTCTTTAAGAAAGAAACCCTACTGAAAACCTCTAATTGCTGTTCTGCCACAAAATAAGATTTTTTTAATTCAATAAAAAAAATGTTTCTAGCATTAAAGGGTTTGCTGCTTTTTATAGGTAACAGCCGAAGTGTTCTGACATGTACTAGCAACAGCATTAGTTCAGAACATTAACTTCATCGGCACCTTTGAAACCTGTTCCGTTTGCACGGCGTATTTAAAAAAATGCTTTTCTTAACAAAAGCACAATCTATACATAAAAAAATCTCCTTCACAGCAGACTGCCAGGGAGGCTCAGCACTGCCTGCAGCCACCTGACCTCTTCAACAGAACGAAACAGAACCAGGGCCTCTTAATGGAGCTGCCACTTCACAAATCCAGCCTGCTGCGAAAGCTGCCATGAACTTAGCAGAGAATCCTAGAGCCTCGGAAAAACAGAAATTACAATTACGGGTGACTTGTTTTTGATCTGAAGGTTTATCATCAAATAATGTGGTCTTGATTAGGCAAAACCTCTGCCATTCAAAGTTGCTCCTTTTTAATTGCACATTTACAGCTGTATACTTTAATGAGACCAGCTGACATGAAATGTAAACCATGCTTAGCACACCACCAATGTGGCACAGTATTAATCTATTATTCATACTTATCACCATTTAACTCTTGCAAAAGCTCAATTTTCCAAATTGGTATTTTCTTAGCTTCAATCATTCCTTCTGTAATCATGAAAAAGACAATCACCCCTGCTAATGCCACATCCTAACTATTTGTTCCCCTCTGTTTTTGACAGCATACAATATGAAGGAAATAGTTAAAATATATCAGATTGAACAGCTTTCTTCTTTTTTTTTTTTTTTTTTTTTTTTTTTTTTTNTTGTTGTTGTTGTTTAACTAGGTTTAAAAGGAGGTTGTTCTCTGAATTTTAAAGCTGAATGCAGAAGGGACGGGTCTGATTCTGTAGCCTGATTGACCAAGCCTAATCAGAATTATTTCTGCACACTGCTTCACTACAGCTGGGCACCCATTAAACACGAAAGGCTTCTGGAGGCCCATTCGCTTCCAGCTTCCCACTGTGACTCCTACTTTTCAAACAGTGGCTACGCAGTGGGCTACTCAAAACATGCAAAAAATGGAGATGCTATATTTAATGGACTGTTCAAAATGCCTAACAAAATCTGTCACTTGACTGTCAGGACGGCAGCTATCAGAGTAAAACAGATTCTTTGTGACATGGAGTTACAAAAGAGCCCTTTGAACGGATCCTCTTACCTTGCAATTCATTTCTAGTCTGAGAAGGTCTTCAGTGATAGCAGCTATTTTTTTCTTCACCAAAAATAACCACGTCTGCCTCTGAAAATGTTCACAGAGATGCATGTATTTTATAGTATTATATTATCATATTATCTGTGGTATCTGGTTTTACATCTTATTACCATCTTAGTCTCAGGAAGCTCTTAAACAAATACAACCATTAGGAAAGTCCTATTGCACAATTTATATATTAAGAGAATTACTTTTTAAATCTATTATATTTAAACTAGTTCTAAAATAAAGCTCATTGACTGGATTTACATATACCGCCCTAATTTCTCCTCTTGATTTAAAACAAAATGTTCATACAGTTCCTGTTTGCTATATTGACAACATAGCAAACAAGCAAAACAACATGCAAAAAAACATGGTTTGCCATGATTCAGTCTAAAAGCAAATTATAACAGTATAAAAACATTATATCAAACTTCAATGCCAGCTGACTCCAGAGTTCTTATATTTCAAAGATAGCTAGAGGCAAAAATCAGAAGCAAAATACTTTGCTAATGTATAGCTTCCTTATAATGCTTTTAATGTATAGGTAATGTAATTATATCAGCTTATGTAAAGTAAAATAGGAATGACTGCAGACACATAAAACATATAATTCAACTATTTCATACAGATCATAGGACTGTTTGATATCTAAAAATAATTCACATGGTTAACTTCAAAATTATATTCAGGCTGTGAATGAAGACAGAAGCTGTTTTCTGTGAGCAAGTGCTACTGAAAATACCTGTGATGTGCACATACACCACACAGACAAGTCATTCCTTTGAGACCTGCCCATGAGACTCATTTCTCACCCATCTCTCTTTTTTTCCTAATTTTTTCATTTTTCTTCACAAATGCCCTCCACATTTTTTTTTTCGATTGGTGGTAATACCAAAAGAAAGTAATACCATAAAAGAAAGTAATACCAAAATAAATACCAAAAGAAAGCCACAAATCATTTATGTTTTGTAAGATCAGAGCCATAATCCATCCAAATTTAGCGAGTGTAATACTCAGTTGAGATCTTCAAGGAGTTCAATAGTTAACCAGAATTTAATGCCAGATTCTCTGCCAGAATATGGCAGGTGAGACTGGTCTGCAAGGATAGGGTCATTCCATTCCAAAGAATCCAGGGATGGGGTATGAAAATAGGGAACATACAGGAAAGACAAAGCCAAGATAAAAGATGCTTCTGTGGTTATGTTCATACAACTAACATAAAACAGTTGTGTAAGACAGGAGAATCATGGTTCTGTAATGAAACTTCACTAGTTATTTGGGACAATTCATGTTTTAAAAGATTCTGCATACCCAAAGACTACAAGTGAAGTCATGTAGATACAGTAAGGACTGATGTATTAAAAGCCCTGGTTGGGTGTATCATTACCCATAAAATCTTCCAGCATGTCCACCTGGAGGATAAGAGGATAATACTGAATTTTAATGACTGCAGAAGGGTCAAGAGTAGGTAGCTAAATAGGTGGCTAGAAGGTTTGTGGGTTTTTTTTCCTTATTCTTCTTCTTCATTCCTTGAAGTGAAAATACTTCAATTTCCTAGGGAATTCACACAATGCAGTCTTGAATCAGCCTTATTCCCTGCATGTGTTTTGATAGAATCCTAAATTTCTTGAGTAGCTATTATTATGATGTTTCATATTTTTTTTCATATGCAAACTGAATTCTAGATTTTTTTTCATTTTTTTTTCAGCACTCAATTTGTCTTAGATTCCTAGTAAAATTCTGGGATCATAATTCTGTGCATAAAATGGTAACACACATCTTGTTCTCCATTTCTTTGTGAAAAATGCCTTTAAGATTAAAAGAGTTTGAAAAGACATTAATCTATAGAGGACATTCATAAACCCGTAACACCTTCCTGGGTGTAGCAATCTGTGAAAGTAGAATTAAGTAATATGGCATATGTAAGCACCGTCTACTGCACATAAAAGTGACACTGTGCTAATACAATGCGTAATGGGGGGAAGGAAAGGGGATAAAGAGCATGTACAAGGCTGATGTGGACAGCACATACATGATAGATGCTGTGTTTTAAAGAGTCTAATTCTTCAGGATGGAAAAAAAAAAAAGCCAGGAGGCTGAAGTTAGAAACTAAAATACATGGCAATTGTTAACCACCAAGGACCACTTAGCATCAAACAGTAGTGCAGAATAAAGACTGAAGAAATAGTCTTGGCATAACAACATAGCCTCTCAGGAATATGAAGATATGTAAGAGGAGAACTCAGTCCTCTGTACATCCTCCATTCCAAATACTGGGTCAGGAGATGAATTTTAAAGAGTGACTACTAAGTGCTATTCTGAAATTAGAATTACGATGATTCTCTGATGAATGTCATAGAGCAAAGTATTATTTTTTTCATACTGTTCTACCTAGATTAACAATAAAACACAAGGCTGATATCTAATACAAAAATTTTTTAAAAAAGCAAGAAAAAAAAACAGCAATTGGAAGTATCCAGGAGATATGGTATTAGATATATCAAAATATTTCATAAGAAGAAAATGTTGTTTTTCTCTCATATAAATAAGCTAGTTGTATTTATATGGAAAGACAAGCTTGTAGAGGGAGCTTGACAGTCTACAAAGAAATGTGAAAAAGAAGATGCCACCTTCACTAACAAAATTACTTAGAAATTTAATCACAACCACTTTTACTGGTTGTAGCAGCTACTGCAGAAACTTCATGGACCTGCCTGAATTAAACCCTTGCCATCACTTCCTAAGTATAAATTTTCCCTTTCTTCTTTTTCTTCTGTAAATATATATGTAGTGATATTAGGCCAGGCTTAGCCAATTATTGCTTACTATAAAAGACTATAATAAACAAAACAGGCTAAGTGCTTTTAAGTGAAAAAAGAGGAACATTGTTTTTATTCCACAACCATTTCTAATAGCATAGAAATCAATCTGCATAACTTATAGGGATTACTTCAAACAAACAAACAAACAGAAACGACAAAGAGGCATTTCCTAGAGCAAGGCGCTACTTCACTAACACAGTTTGCTTTACAGCTGCTCTTGAACTAGGCTGAGGAGGAGCATGCCTCTTTCAAGCATCCTGACACTACAAAAATAAGATCCAAATAACCTACCCTTTTGTTTCAAAAACAAACTTTGTTTCAAATTTATTCTGAAATCTTTTTGTTTCAAAACATCTCAGTAGTGTCTATGTCCTGATTCTCATTCCTAGCCGCCCTTCTCTCCTTTCTGCATTTTCTTATTTGCTTGTATTGTGAGTGCCCAAGCTGGCTGTTTGCCAGCTGCAGAAAATCACTTACGGAGGCTTTGGGCAGCAGACTCTCACTGGGCTGATTCCACCGATTCTTTTACAGGCACAGACTTGGTTCCCACACAGAAGGTGCTTACGCTGTTTACCGCACACAGAAGTCATCGAGGAGAGTGAGATTTCCCAGAAGTGACTCCAGAGTCACAGACTGACAAAAGCCCTCATCAAACAACTCAACGTTGATTAACCTCCTTATTTCACTACCTACAGACAAAAAGCTTACAGCATTGCTATAAATTCAAATAAGCAGGTTTTCTCCTCTCTTTTCACATTACATTTTGATGACGATGCTACATAATAAGATTCAAAGCACTAAGTTCAATTACACTAAGATTTTCTCTAGCGCTGGCCAACCCTAAGGCAGGAATGCTTTGCCCTTTCTCCTTGTCCACAGCGATAGCCTTGATTCGAGTATGTCTGAGGTAGCTTCAACGCACAGGCACAGACCAACGTGCTCCTCCTGTCCCCAGGTGAGGAGACCTGTGGGCAGCTGCTCTCCCAAGCACAGCCCCAGCTCCAAAGCAGCCCCTTGATGCTGAACTGCCCCTCGCTAACAAGGGGAAACAGTACCCAACCTGAAACCTCTGCTCCTCCCCTGTCCAAACTCCTCTGCCATCAGACTCAGACACGCTAAACTCAAGGGTGTCTGGCATTTGACTTGAAGGCTCTCTGGCTGTCTGCTGTTCTTCCTGTCACAACGTGAATGAATTTAGCAGCTCTCCGCTTCAGCCGTGCCTGCGCATTCGACTGACAACTTGAGACTACATGTATCCACCTACAGCTCCTGGAGGGCTCTTTCCTGGAGGCAGAACAAGCCTGGGGCACAACAGGCCTGGGCTCCCCCATGCAGCGGCCCAGCTGGGGTTTTCGCTAAAATGACACCCAACAGAAGCGCCCGCTCCTTCACATGCAGCAGGGCGGTCTCTGCTCGGTGAGTCTTAACCTTTCCACCTCAACGGTACCAACTGCAGAGAGAAACAGCGAAGATGCTAAGAACCTCCTGTAGGTCACATGGGGCAATATTAATGTAAAAAAATAAAAAGAAAATAATAAAATAAAAAAAGATTCTTTTCTTCACTCCTTTCCCTCACTGCCTAAAGATCCTGTATATGTTGTACATCCCCACACATCCCCAGGTACTTGATATGTATCAGTTTTCTACAGAGATAACAGATCCCATAAGAGTTGGGTTAGAAGGGACCTCTGGAGAACATGTGGCCCAAGCCTCCTGCTCAAGCAGGGACAGCTAGAGCAGTTGCACAGGACCATGGCCCGGCAGGGTCAGACCATAGCAAAGGAGACCCAGACCCCACAATCTCTCTGGCACTCGCCTTGAGCCACCCTCACATTAAAGATGGGTTTTTCTTGTGTTCAAGAGGAATTCCCCGTATTTCAATCTCTTATCCTGCCACTAGGCACCAAGGACCCCTGAGAAGGGTCGCTGAGTTAAGAGTCTTAACACTTTCCCAGAAGAAATTTATGCATAGTAATAGGATCTTCCTTTTCTTTTCCAGGCTAAACAGTCTCAGCTCTCACTGCCTCTCCTGGCATGACAGATGCTCCGGTTTCTCCGTCATTTTTGTAGCTCTTTAGCAGATGTGCTCTAGCAGGTCTGTGTCTTTCTTGTACTAAGAAGCCCAGGACTGGACCCAGCACTGCAGCTGTGGCCCCAGCACTGCCGAACCGCGGGGAAGGATCCCTGCCCTTGACCTGCTGGCAACACTCTTAATTGTTGTGAATACATTTCAATGATGACTGATCTGAAAGAAATCACTGTGAACTGTCTCCTTAGAGCAAGACAACAACAACAACAACAAAAATTAAAACAGGACCTTCAAATCATTTATTCCTGCAGTCTTGTCAGGACCAGATTTGAATTTAATTACATTTGAATAATTCCATATTATTTATGGAAAAAGGACATTTGATATTTTTCTTCATAATTACACTCTTGCTTTCAAAGTTCAGTCTCTCAAGGTGACAGAGTACGCCATGCTAGTGTTTTATAAGCTGTCAAATGACTTTGAGTTAGCAACTAACTTTTCTAAACACGAATACAAACATTTCATTTTTATGATATCTACTAAAAGAGTAATAAGCAGCAACCACTCCTTGTTCACTTCTACAGCAACAGAGAAGAGAGCTACTAATATTTTCTGTGAAGAAAAATAAAGCCGAAGAGCAACATATATATGAATTCAATAATTAAATCACACCCCTCCCCACACAGAAGAGTTTCAGCAAGTTTCCAAATACCAGGAGGGATGGGAAATTAGTAGGATGTGCATAACATGCAAAAGGACAGAGAAAAGAAGTGTTGGTTTGTTTCATGTAGAGATAAACACATTATTAAAACAATTTAATATAGATCTTTTATTAAAGTAATTAACAGCACATTCCTCATAGTCAAATTCTCACACACCCAAACTCCCAGCAGGCTCAATCTTCAGTTTGCACGGACTGCAAGATTTCTGCATTCTCTATAGTAAAAGTATTCACATACACACACATAAAAAAAAGGCTTTATTACTTTTTACAAAAGACAGTGAAATTGTTCGCCTTTTATTTTAGTTTCTCCTTATTTCAGTACTTTGTCAAATGACTTTTCCTCTCAATTTAAAAGCCAGCCAGCCAAGAAGTCTCCATAAGACTGAACTTTGCAGAAATCTCGTAGAGCTAGCCGACCACCCAACTGATTAGACATCAGTTTAAAGCTTGGTAAGGAAACAGTGAAAATAAAAGCCTAGAGATGAAAATTTACCATCAATTTGACTGAAAGTGATGTGACAGTTTTGCTCTTCAATAAATGTTATATTATAAGGTAGCAAATGTGGTACTTAAGAGTTTTACTCTGAAATTTACGCACCATTAAGGTGATGTCCCTTGTGGAACAGCAGGGCAAAGAGCAGGGCACCTTCCTATCGCCACAGACTGTTGAATATGCTAAAGATTTTTTTTATTTTAATTCTCTCCCACCTTCCAGTAGATGCACCACTTTTCCACAGCAGCTCGAGGAAAAAGGTGTTTGGAGCGACTCCTCCCTTTAGGAGCCTGGGGCTGCCAAGCACCCAGTTTGGTTATTCACAGTTTGCCCTGTGTACAGCAAACCTGCTTTGGAGCGGCCTCCCCTTGCACTGCTGCACGGAAAGAGCAGCTGGAAGAAGGGCCAGCTGCAGCCGTAATGTTTCTGGGCCAACAGGCCCGGCGAGCTGGTTACCCCCTGCAGCAGAGCGGGCTCTCCACAATAACGCGGAGCCTCTTCCCTTCATGAGAAGGGTGTTACATGAGCCCAAAGGTATTACACATTATCTAGTACTTTGAGGAGGAGGAATATCACATTAGCATTTCAGATTTCCCTAATTAAATACAATCTGTTTTAAACGCACCCTTGACTACCAAATTACATAGCACATGTAGAAGTGTAAAGCTTCCCAAGCCCACTGGAGCGCTCCACACGGAGGATGGGATTTACCCATACGAAAGGGCCCGCAGTGCTGGATTCCAGGCGGCTGCGGCCGGGAGACGAGCACAGCGCCCGCAGCTCGCTGAGGTTACTGAAACCCAGCGCACCCTCCAACAAACACAAATGTTTGAGGAGTGGGCAAAATACATCGTAATTGAATGTGATCTTAGGATGGGCATGGGGTTTTTTTGTTTGTTTTGCCTCAGAGACTTTAGACAGAAAATCCTGGAATAGAAGTGGTCTGCGAACCACCCCACTAAAGCTTTAACACCCACTCATAACCTGGACAAGTTTACTTTTCTTCTTAGCTCTTTCCGCATGCTTTGTTTAAGAGATTAAGATTCAGTAATTAGAAGAGGATGTATACCTATTTGGGACAAAAGCTGCATTGATAAACGTGGATTAAGATTTAATGAAAACTGAGGTTCTAAAGTACAAATCAATAATTTTTCCTCATCTAGTCCCCCTTTTGCATTGATCACATCTTCCAATTAATAAAGTCTCTAGTGCCAACGAATTAAACTGTCCCCTCTTTCCAAACTTCAAGTCTTTTTCTAACTTTATTAGTATTTACAGGAAAAACAAGACCTGGAAATTTAATCAAAGTAAATCATCTTAGTTAAACTGGTTTCCACATGTGGTCCATGAATGAAAATAAACTTAATTTGTCTTTCCCAAGATCACACGCAGATAACAAGGGATGTTCCTGCCTCGTCAGAGCGGGCAGTGCGTTGCTTGTCAGGCCCCTCAGCTCCTGGGACACGGAGGTGGTGAATTTTGGTTCAGAAGCTGCGAGGGGCCAAATACCACGTTACAGAAAGCATGAATCTTACAGGAATTCTGCAAGACGTACTTGCAGAAATAAAACCAACCAGTTTATATATCAGTTAGGATATTAAATTGTCAAAGTGAATACCTGGGACTAAGTTTTACTTTTGATATTATTCACTGGATTGCTATATTATATTTCACTCCAGTGTTGCTATGGAACTGTTTTCCAAGGGGAAAATGGATTTTTCCTCCCTACAGCACAGTGCTGCAATCTCTAACACCTAGGGTAATTCATCAGCACAGGCAGTGTTGATACTCCCCTATGGTTCTCTCTCATTAGAGAAACATAATGGACAAGTAAAAGCAGTAAATAATTTAAGATATAAGCATATACACTTGACAAAGCCAAATCCAATATCAGAATGGGCATGCAAAAAGAATAAAGGAAGAAAAAAAACTATAAAAAACAGCCACTGCAAGATTCTTTAAAAGAAAAGATTTTATAGGCATATATTAATTGAGGGTAACACATAAACTTCCTTTGAAGTACTCTGGTAATCTTTAAAGCATGCAGTAAGCTAGAGTTGTGCTGCTATTAAATATTGAAGGTTATTTTGACAAACACTGACAAGATGTCTATTTTATTTTATCTACATAAAAAAAAACCACTGAGAGAGCATTTGAACTTTTTATTTTAAAAAAAAGAAAGATTTCAGTTTAATAAATTCATTGCAAAACTTCCAAATTCCAGCTTCCTGAAAATGTAAGAATTTTGCCTTCATGACAGCTAAAATACTTGACGGCTTCTTTATAAAAATGTATAATTCAAACTATGTTTTGTGAGAACAACCCCAAGGAAATGATGGTGAGATTTATTTATTTATTTATTATATTTTGACTGATCTGGAACTAGTGCAATGAAACCTCAAGCCTAGGGCAGCTCCGTTGTTAAAATATCTCACGTTGCTCTGCTCTGTCCTTACAAAGGCCCTGACCTTCTCTGTGTCACCAGATAAATGATGCTGAACTTGTATTGATTTAGGCGACACCAGAGAGCAGAGGGATAGCACTGGTCAGATGGTGAAGAAATCGTGTATGTCCCCTCACCCTCCTGTGGTAACATGCGAGATAAAGTCAGATGATATAAAAGAAAGAAGACATAAAATAAAGTACCTTAATTATCTGGTAAATAAAAAGTTGCAAAATCACTTTAATCTAAAACTAAATATGAGACTATTTTACAGAGCATTTTACAGACTGTTTCACAACACCGTTTAAATTACCACAGTCAAATAACGGCTCTTAATTTACACATCAAGTTGGAGTTCCAATGACTGAGGGCTCAGAAACAGCAGCAGATAACACACTACACCATGACATACAGGAACTTAGGCAGTAACAGCATCATGGTAACATTATGACAGACCCTGCACTAAATCCATATCAAGAGGTGGTCCCTGCTCAGCAAACCTCACAGTGCAAATTATTCTCCCATGCCAAGCAGACGTCGTTGCACCTACCAAGATCACTGCCAAGCGCAGCCATCCTTTTCCTTTGCTACTCATCAGAGGCAGGTGACTAACGCAGCTGGACACCGACAACAGGCACCAGCACAGGGAAGCATCTAGATCCTTTCTCCCCACCTTTTAGAAATCATCAGCAGTCTGCAGTGCTGGGCAAACGAACCATGAAGTGTCTTCATTTGCCTGTCTATATTTCTGCACCAAGTATACATACAGGTGATAACATCTGTTAAAGCTACAGGGTATGTAATTAATTTTCACCACCTGCTGAGAAGGTGACTAATCCAGAGAAGCCACTTGGCTTCTCACATAAGAAACGATGCAAGATAAAGGAGGAAAATAAAAATAAAAAACACCCCAACATCTCTTTTCCTCACAATTTCTAGGATTGCTTTTGGCATAAGAGGAGGGGAGAGAAATACTAACAAAAACATGAAACTTTCTCCAGAGCTGGTTTCTCTTGTGGCTACAAGGTTGGGAAAGCCACCCAGCCTGGGACCCTGCGCACCTGCTCAGCGGCCACAAGAGCGCAACCCACGGAACCACCCGCCAGCAGCTGCAAACAGAGAGGTAAAAGTCATTCGTGCTGGGAGGGCTGACTCAGGTGTAGGAACTGAGAGTTTCTGCAAAAACGGTTCTGCAGAAGATTTTGGTCTTGAACAATCCATGGGTAAGTCAGTTCCTTATCCGTATGCTTCTCCATACGGATATGGCTTCTCCAAGCCTCCACTTGCATCTATATTTCATAAACAGCATATGGCACAAGGATTATCTTTAAGATGAGTTCTGTTTCCATATCAATAATTAAATCAAAATTTCCAGCAGCAATTTTATCCTTTTCCCTTATGTAAGCAGGTCGTTTATTACACCAACTTCAGCCCGCTTCGCCTTGTAACAATCCTACCGAGCACGTGTTAGAGACCAGAGCTGCATCGCACGAGCAGCTTCTCTAGCCTCTTTCTTGAATGCTTGATTTTGCAAGTTTTCTAATGTTCTTTTCAATAAAGTCTCCACACCAGATGTTCAGAGGCATTTTCAGAGAGAGAAATCCCATCAAACAGCAATGTTAAAAATAACAACATACCTTAGGGGCAGAGTTAGAAACTTTAGGTTTGTTACTACAAACCTCGCTAGTGATGTAAAGAGGAGGAACTGCGAGAAGGGAATTTCTTTCTGTGCAGGAACACCAGGACAGAAAACATACACTTTGCAGGGGATTACAGAGCAGTAAAACGGCAGCTCCAAAGTTTTGGAATCAACTGTGAAACTCTGCAACAGATACAACAGATGCCTCCCTACACAGTTTTTACAGCGCAGGCTCCTTAACCTGCTCTCGTGCTTGTCCCTATTCATGCCTCAGCTTTCCAGTTTCTTCATTTGGAAGGAAGAACATTACCCACAGAAGAGGCCAGAGCAGGAGCACAAGCTCGGAGCTGCTCCATCACCCATGCTGGTTGGTAGTCTACTCCTTGGCTCCTGGAGGTCGCTCCAACCAGGCTTCCAAAAATAATAGTACTTTATTCTTGGCCCATTCACAGTAGCATTAGGTTTAGCCTAAGGCTGCATTATTTTGGGTTCTTTGGTCAGCCCCCCAACACCATCCAAGGCAGCTCTTGTATGCTCCGATATGCCTTCAAGCTCCCCAGGACACACAATATATATAACCCAATACATACTACAAAAAAAGAATATCCTACAAGGCTTAATGTTGATGTTATATCATACACTTCGAACTTGCTTCCTTCCCAAAATCATCATCAAATGGATGCCACGTAGGACTTGGAGGGGACCCAGAGCCACCGCAGTGTGGCATGGACCCGGCCAGGCTGCCCTGGAGGATGCAGCCCTGGGCAGTGCCAGGACGGCCGCATTGCACTGCTTGGTGAGGAAGGGATCATCCCCTTCTCCGCCTGCAATTCCCACTCCTAGTTGCGTCAGCTCCACAGTTCTTCTCAGTTTCACTGTTCTTGCTCCCCCACATTCTTAGCTCTTAACCCCTCTTCGCTTCCGACAGGCAATGCTCTCGGTACAAGGGAAAACTTCCTTTCACTCCTTTCAGCCAGTCTTTTGCCAAGTCCCAGATTTGGCCAGCCCCCAGGAACTTGCTACTACAAAGAAAGCCTCCTCAGACACCTGCAGGGATGGTCTTCTTTTTTTAATACCACTAATGAGTTAGTACTGAAAGTGTGCAAGCTGAAAGACGTGGAAAGGTCTCTAACCTAGCCAATTACAGACAAATTTTTATGAAGTTGGCAAAAGGCTGCCTTTAGCCAAAAGGCAAAAGTTTTTAAATAAGCTGTTTGGTTTATAACGTCTTGTACTCTATCCTCATCCTCAATCACCTCAGTCAGAGGTGACAAAAATACTTTGGCTGAATTTTTTCAGAGTGGGCCTTGGAACAAACAGTAAAGTCAAACAGCTTTAACGACAGCACTAACCACCCCCTCCCTTAATAATAAAGCATAAGGCAAGACAAACTGCTATAAGTCACATTTATTTCAAGCAGTATATCTTAATACTGTGCCTGTATGAATTAAAGTAACTGTAAGTAGGAAACATATCAAAAACCAATCTCCAGTTTGGAAAAGTTACCTAAGGGTGCTGGGGGTAAAAGTAGCTCCGAGGGCTGGATCGTGACTTGGTGTCTGATGATAACCCCGACCGCACGATTCACCGGACTGCCCACCCCCGGCGCTTCACCTAACGAACAACCAGCCACCGCGCACCAAACCTACACAGAGGCATTTTTAAAGATGAGATAAAAGAAATGGTGCCATATGCAATAGGTCAACAAAACCATACAATTCAGGCTGCAGCACCTATACCATGGACACCTATTTTACATTATTAAATGAAATAGATCATTAGGGACTGAAATATTATTTGCAGTTTCAAATATGCAATAAATTCTGCTCTAGTCTAAAATTTCATGGTTCAGATATGGTGGGTATTTAATAGCCATGACAGCATTGGATATTCGGTTATCGAAAACTTGTACTTTTATTAAGTAATTTTTTGTAACTTTTTCCTCAATTTCTGGGCTTGCCTATAAGCCGGACTCATAACTCTGCTACAGCAGTTCATACTCTTCACTTACCTATGTGGGGGCCAAGGACCCACTCTAGCTAAAGGGGCACCTCAATCTAATAAACAGCTCGCTATCTTCTCCATTTGAAAACACCTAGAGGAGACAGCTTTAAGTGCCCACATGCTTTAAAAACTGACGCTTCACCTTCCCCCACATGGCATCCAGAACGTTTTCATCTGAAGCAGCAGAAATCTAAAATTAGGAAGCTTGAATGCCAGGATGAGACACACACTGAACACTGATTCAGCTTCTCTCATTTAGATGCAGGAGTTAAAAACGACAGCCCCAATCCTGTGCAGACTCTCCTGTTTCAATCAGTTTTGCATTTTAATTTTTCCAGCAGCTTCTCTTCTCCGCAGAGACACCCTTCTGCACCCATGCACGGGCCTGCTGTCTCCTTGCCCCAAATCCTTCATATAAATGGAGCGACTAAAACCAGCAATTGGTAGAAGGTGATTGTCTTGCACAGACACCTCATATAGAGGTTCCTGTCAGTGTCCTGTAGTTTTCACACCTGGACAGAGACTCCATATGGTGGAAGAGCTTGGACTTTTCATTCTTTCGCTTTAGTGAATTATATGTAAATGGTTTTATGTGCAAATATACTCCACATAATGCATTTTCATAACAAAGTTGTTTCAATAATGTAATATCAAACAAAAATCAAGATATTACTAATGTTAATTATTTTAAAAGGCATGCATACCATTTAAGGTGAAGAGGTAAACAGCTTTTAAAAAATAATTTATTGGATCTCAAATGTTATTGACCCTAATCTTGTACATATATAAACAAAGCTATATGTACTAAATTATATTAAGAGTAGGCATTTTGTTGTATTTAGTTCCAAATTGTTGGCAATAGTTGCCTTGTTTCCACCTTAAGAACAGACAATACCAAAGGCTTCCAGAGGATTGAGAAAATTAATGAACTCCAGTTAGTTTGTGGCCATAAATTCATACCATTAACAGCAGAAAAATAACGAGAGAATTTAAAGATGTCACATCTTTCAAAATGAGTATAATTAATAAGATGAATTTAAATAGCTCTCAAATCCAATCATTAGAAACAAATTTTAAAAAAAAAGTCTCTTAAGACATCCTTAAATACTGCGACCACTTAAACTTTTGAAAGTTATTATGGTGGCGGGGGGGAGGCTTACTTAAAAACTACCATGAAGAGAATACTTGCCACATGTTCCCAATTGCACTGTATAGTTTTACAAATTATCTGCAGATGTAAATATTTCTTTAAGAAAATTAAGTAATTAGAAAATGAGAGATTTGCAGTTTATTTGGAAACATTTAGACAACCAATCAGAAAAGTAATCATGTCAGTAAGGCTGAAAGTGGTATTCTGCTTTCAAATTAAACAGAAAAGCAACTGCGCTTGTAGAAAAGTAACTAAAAATTATTTTGTATTATTTTATTCACTTGAGAAAATACTGTTTAGCCAAACATTAATGGTTTGAATAGGGAAATGGCATTTTGGAAGAAACAAAAACTTCTTAGTAGCAACACTGGATCTATCCAGCGCAAATCCATCCTAAGAAACATGTGAAAAATGGATCATTTTCTTCAGTAATGGCTCTGGAAGTATTCAGCATAAAGCAACTCAGACTGCGCCTTTTCACTCTATTCAAACGGGTCAAGGTGGTGTTAGAAGGCAGCACGGGTTTAAAGTTCCTCGAGAAGTCATCTGAAGGGAAAAGGAAGTTTAAGTGCTAAAAAGAAACTTGGCCAAATATCAATTGCTAGAAAGTCTAATGAACTGCAATCCTGCTGTATGTGGAAAGAACATGATTGGGGCTACAGAGAGTTAATGAGGAAAGAAAGGCCTTTCAAAGCACGGTGTGATCTAGTCCAGTTTAACAGACCAGTAAAAAGAGGTATCAGGAAAATACACAATTATAAAACAGGATCTCCTCACAAGAGATGATTAAAACTGGCGATCATCAACAGAAGGTTACTGTCAGCATTCCCTTCACACTATAAAATGCTGATGTCAGTACTCAAGCTCCATGGGTGCTTTTCTTCCTTGTA
>VZSV01000004.1:10959879-10976450 GCA_013398735.1 Nothocercus julius
CACTGGAGCATATAATTGCCTTCAAATACCAATAAAAAATAAACCATAATTATCAAGTAATGCCTAGGGGTATAACATGAATCTAATAGTTCATCTTCCAAACAAATTTGTCTTAAATGTTCTGTTTCATTTTAATCATATTTTCATGAGATTGGCCATACAGCCCAGTAAGACCAAAATAGGTTACTGTGCTGGGAAGAACTGCCTCAGGGAAAGGGGGGGAAAACAAGACTCGGGCCAGACTTGGCCTCAGCCGCACATCCCACTGCCTTGATCTGCTGATCTGTCAGGTCTGTTCTTCATCATTCTGTCTGTGATCACAGAGATTGTGCTACAAAACAGCCTGTTACATGTTTGATACGTCCCACCCAGGAGAAGAATACACAGGATTTTCTTTCCAGTTTTAATTGCTTTTCTTCTTTGATAAGAAAAAGAGGGAGGTGGGAAAAAAAGGCTCACACATTAGGCTACTAGAGACAATGTGAAGCTTTGGGACTCCTTTTGAAGGTGCACAAATTCAGATTAAATTCAAGTGTTTGTTTATCAGAGCATAACAGTGCCAAACAGAATGGACCAAACCACAGGAGCTCAGCAAAGCCAGACACTATCTCAAACCACATTTTTATATTAAACAGTTCATTCTTCATCCACAGTAAATCTCATTTCCCTCATCTTTTAGTTGTAGTCAGCTTTGTGCAAACCTCCTGCTGATATTAAATAGAATAAGAATCTGAAAGCACAGAAATAAGAGCCATGCTTTCTATATGCTCATGTATAAGGGAATGATTTTCCAGTTTTGAAAGCTTTCATTATATTACTTAGTGGTAGGGAAAACATATTACTAGAGCTAACTTCTTAAAAAAAAATAAAAAAAAACAGGGCTGAATAAACGGATCCGATGCAAACAGAACGGATGAGATAGGAGGCAACAGATATACAGCTAGGATTAGGCATTTGTAGCAAAACAAAACAAAACAAAAAAAAACCCCACCAGTTTCCTCCTCTTCCTTCATCCACAATTTTCATCTCCATCAGATTTTTTAAGCAAGGACCAACACTTTCAGACAGGCTGTGCATAAACAAAGGGAGCTCAAATTCTGTCAGGCAACAGATATTCATGGATATGATGTCTTAAATCAGGGGATTTAAAGCACAAGTCTTAAAATCTTGCCATTACCAGTCACTTATCTCGGGAGCTATGAGCTTTCTTTTCTAATTGCCTCTGTTTGTTCTTTCTTACTGTCCTGTACAGTGAAACTCATGCACTTACTCTGATTAAGGAAAGGAGGAGGAAAATAAAGAACAAAGAAAACACCCAAGAGACTACATTGTAACAAGAATTGCTGCCAAGGACATAACAAGCAAGACACTGCAGAATCAGAAGCCTTAAACAGTCACCTTTCCCAACATGACTATGTAAAGGAAAAAAAGATACAATACTGCAACACTGGCAGGCTGCCCTGAAGTTACCGCTACTTCAATACAACAAAGTTGGTAATAACTTTAAGAGTCAAGGAATGCTTACTGAGAGCATGAAGCCTCATCCACGTCATTCCTTATACATTCTTCTCTCTTTTCCAGTTCCATGTTTCAGTATCTTATTACTGGATTTTGGTCTGTATTTTTTATACACCATGACAAGTCAGAACTGCAGCAGCCAAGAGAAAGAGCAAACTCAAAAAAACAGTGAGCACTAGTTGCTAAATACAGAGCAGGCATTAAATAACAGAGTGGAAAAAGTTCAAGACTGGAATATCTGTTACTCATTTTGCTGGTTATGGGAGCTACAGCTTCAAAATTCTAATTTCCTTTCTACTCAAATTTTACCTATTCTCATGGCTATTATGATCATTTCATACAACACGATGACCTAGTAATGACCTAGCAGACTGAATGTTTCAAGCCTTGAAAAGAGAAAAGGGGAAGACAAAAAAAAAAAAGAGAATCTTTAGCACCTTGAATGGCACAGAGAGAACCAGTTAGCTATCTATTCCAATGCAAGCCTAGGGGCACCAACAGGACCAGCAGATAACAAATATATATATACACTTTATATATATTTATATATATATATAAATATATATAAAAAATCTCAGAAAGAGGTTTTTCCCCAACTAGCATGTAGTTAAATTCCTCATCACAGGGCATTACGGATGCTATGAGTTTACTTGGGCTGTAAGAGTAGAATACTAGAAAGGTCATTGAGTTTGAAGCCCTCTCTAAAGCTTGTGGCTATGTTTCCAAGACCACACTTCAGCCTCAGCACTGTGAACCGAGTTTCCAAAAGCTGGAATCCTATGAAATGATGTATTTAAAATGAATTTAAGAAGTCAGCATCAGTCATAAGACTCTGGTTTCACAGATATAGTGAGTCATCTTCTCCAGCCAGCTTCTCATTCTTATGCTCAGCAAAGCCCCCAGTCAGCGAGCTTTCATTCTGCTAGGCTTAGTTCATCACACAAATACTTACACATCTCTCAAGAAAAGAAGGCATGAGATGGGGATGAAGAGCCAGAAGAGAAGCACAGGACCAGTTCTTTTACAGCAATACTGAATAAACATATTGGTATGACGATGACTGCAAAAAACTAAGGAAAGGAATGACCTGACTCTATGCCCAGTGCCTGCAATGGCAGCCTTAAAAGCTTAGCACACGCAGGACACGTCTGCAAAGCTGAGAGCAGGCAGGCTGCGATCACTAGGAACACAGCTACAAGCCAGCGATTCAGCTGAGAATGCTGGTACCTAATTTTAAGGGTCTAAACAGTAAATAGTCATGGGTGATCTAGCCAAAAAAAAAAAGCATAGGAGTGGTTCAGCTTGTCCTAATGCACGCCCAGGTAAGCTGAACTGCTCCCTCAAGTTGGCTGGGTGCAACTTCTATCCGCACTAGCTCTACTGGAAGTTCATGTGAGCACCTGGAGCACCAGCAGTGCCCACATGTAGGGCAGCTGACGAGCGAATCTTGACAAAGTTTGATGCTTCTATCTGATGAAGGAGATTTTATCACTCTGAAGAGCAGTTAAAAGATTAACTGGGAATATCTAAATATAAAATACATGTAGTAATCAAGCATACTGAATAGGGGCACTTACGGGCAGCAAAAAGACGCCATGAAAGAGAGCCGTGAGGATTTATTTCTTAAGATTGACTCTGTAAAGCAAAGCAAGAAAAACAAATCTTTAAAGCTATTCCTTCTGACATAAATTATTAAAATTCAGAAACAATAGATCTTCCTGCTAAATATATAAATCCTGATCTCTTGACCATGGCAATACTAGTCTAGCAGAACAATTCCAGATTATAAATTGTCTATTTACAAGTTAAAATGTGAAAGCTAAAAATGAAATGACAGCAATCTGCAGAGCCCTTTTGTTAAGTGTGAAAGGCTTTGACTTATTCATACCATTTTTGACTTGCAGTGCAATTAAAGCATATGCTTATCGTGATCAGAGAGTAATAAACCCAATAGTTTCAGAGATTTCCAGAAAGGATGACCCCAGGGAGCAGCAAGTTAAATAAGACGGGAGCCTTTAAATAACCTCCTCCTCCTTCTGGTCCTCCTCACCACATGTGTGATTCACACTATGAGTTGCCAAGCAGAACTGCTGAAGATTGAGGCTTGGCAGACAGGAGGCTACAATATCAGAATTTGTGCATTTCCTCACTCTGCTTGTACTCTTCTATGCATATTTATGTTCTCTGCTTCACTCATCCAGCAACTTCTGGATAGTTACTAAAATCACATGAAATAATAGTGTACGCTCAAGTTAAAAGACCATCTTGAATCTCACTTTAAAATATTTTTTACATTATAGAGATAATTCAGTAAGCAACACCAATATCCAATTTCTCTCAACTATACGAGAGATTATATGAAGTTTAATACTTGTCCCCAAAAAGCAGGTTTTCCACTAAATACTCCCTTTCTTGCAATACATCGAACAGTTCCATTACACTGGGGTACCAGGTTTTCCGCGCATTTATGGCAGGATAAGCACTGATCTTCAGGTCAATTCATTGTAGCTTATTCCAGGCCATTCAAGGTGGGGGCAACAAAGTCACATAAACAAGCACGTTCCCCACGTCCTCCTCCATGCAGGAGAGCAGAGCCAGCCAGACGAGCATCGACGCTTCAGCCCGACAGCAGCAGGAGTTCTCCTGATCACTGCCATGAAAAGATATGCGGCTCATCAGGAAAAAACAGTGCCCTGCGGCAAGCGGGGAAAAGCTCCCTTCTCACTGGGCTAGGATGCATTGGTTGCATTATTCGAGGCAAAACAGCTCTTGTCAGTGGGCTTATGCCCATTCTCTTTATTTCAAAGTGGAATTAGGTGATCCCATCTATAGCTGTCAGAACAGGCTGAGTGAGCAGCAATGTAGACTGGGCTACATCAGCACCGTTCTCCCATCCACCAGGCAGAATGAACCCACAGACTTCTGATTGGACTCTTTGAGGAACAGCAGCAACCAATAGGGATGAAACTCAGCTCCAGGAGCTAAGGTTTTTAGCGCTGCCAGTTCCTCTTTTTCAGGACTGATGGACATTTTTCTGTTCTCAGAGGCAGAAACGAGCTTCAACTTCTGAGTAGTAGTGAGGTGAGGTGGAGGCAGTCAAGAACCGACCAGACACCTCAGCCCTGCTGTTTACCTCAGCCCTGCTGTTAACCCACTTCCCATTCCTGGATCATTTGGACACATGAGAAGAGCTGTCAGAAGCCTCAGCACTCAAATCATACAAATGACCTGCGGGACTTAGGGCTAGGAACCTGGGAGAAGCTCACAGGAGTCACTCCACAGGGGCACCCACTCCTACCTCTACATGTATGAGTCAGAAGAAAGGGAAGGAAAGTGAAGTCATATGCACAGGTATAGAGCATATCTTTAAATGCCAGCTAACATGAACTTCACTATAAGGCCCAGAAAAACCTCATAATCCAAGTTTGTACCCTGTGTCACAGGATGTTATGCTGACACTCCTGAGCCACACAGATTAGGCAAAAATAACAGTTCAATCTTATCAGGAATTCATGATGTGTAGATCTAGCAGCAAACAACCACCTAGCCGGTCTATACTGCAGGTACATTCACAACACTTAAACTGTCATTTTGAAATACAATTTTAAGCACTTATTTTGATAGTATCTCTCACACCAACCAGGAGAAACTTATTTGTTCAAATACCCTCAGGAGAAACTTATTTGTTCAAATACCCTTAAAATACTGCACTGAATAGGTTTGTGGCAAGTGTGGGATCAGACAGAATACCAAAGAACAGAAGAAAAAGGAACCAAATAAACAATTTTCCCTTATTTCAGATAAGTAAGCAAGTACACTCTTCCACTGGGAATAAGTTTATTTCATTGATAACACCTGCATTTCATTTTTTAACCTAAAAGAAATCACTGTATCACTCCTGCCTGTAGCAAGCTGACAAATTTCTTATAGGTTCCATTCCGCCCTTCCAAACACTATCCCTCTTCTCAGTTTCTAGATGGGTCACTTTTAGACACAGCACACACTACAGATACCCAGGACAGTGAGAACCATAAAGAAGAACATGAGCAAAATTAGAGGATGTTACCACCACTAGTGCCATATATTCAAAATATTCAAGACAGGAGAGGCATGTAAATCATACCTATGCCCTTAATCAGATTATCATTTAAGAGCTGAGTGCACCATTCCTGTCTATTTGAAACCAAAGGGAACAAGGAGAGCTGAGCCCAGGCCTTCAAGCCACAGGCCTCCTCAGCTGATTCCTTGAACCTCCTACATCACAGGATTTTCACCTCTTTGAAGTATAAATCACATGTAATCATTTTAAAGGAGCTTTTCTCAAGACAGCCTCCAACCACTCTTTACCAGGAATTTTCATCAAAAATTCCTGATAGTCAGCGTCCCTGCTCTCGAGTCCCTCAGAAACGAGCATTCCCCACCCTGAAGCACATCAGGATCCACCCGCACACTGCCTAGAAATGGCAGACTGAAAACACTAGAAGAACCTCTCTGTTACAGAGGTAGCCTCTAATTGTCCCCAAACTCCTTATGATTCACAGCAGATGGAAGTCATATTTTCATCCTCTGAGAACAGGACTGTTTAGAGGTGAAACTAGAACCAATGGGAAAAGAGACACATGATCAGAAGTTACAGGATATAAGAAATCATTTATCAATTCTTTAAAGCAAGAGGGGAAAAAATATCTAAGAGTAGGCCATAATTATTTTTTGCTTTCATATTTCTTGTGTGCAATACTAATGAATTACTTACTACTGTTAAAGTCTGTTCCTTCTACTGAAGTTCCTACTTTTCCTTTCTTAGCCTGTACATACTATACTACTTTCACCTTGTCATGTAGGAAGTGCTGCCAAATGAGCATGAGAAGACATCAGTGTGCGAAGGGTTTGCTAGAAGCCTTGGTGCCCAGACAAGAAGATGTCAGCACACTTGACTGGAACTGAACATTAGTTGCACTAAAACATAAAAGCTGAGTGGAGTTGCAGAAAACTGGCGTGATTCCAGTTCAATCCATTAGAGAGCAGAGCTGCTGAGCACTCCACAGATTTTATCCTGATACAAGGAAATGTCACCTACACATGAGACTCCTTCCTCTTGGCGGGGAGCGACACGTTTCAGGCACGCGCGGAGCACAGTGGTGACGGCAGCGCAGAGGCACACGTGGCCACGCGGGGCCGGCTGGAGGAGCTTCCCGAAACTCCATCCACCAAAAGGTCAGGAACTTGCAACGATGTCTGTATGCGGCCTTTTATAAATTATTTGGAGTTTAACTGCTTGTGAGATTTTCCTTGTATTTCAGTGCAAGGCTAACATTTCACGGATCTGTTCTGCAATATGCCATTTCGTCCACATACTTTCTACCGTACAGAAAATGCATTAGGTCTTTTGTGCTGCTTTGGGAACCGAGTAGTCCTCTGCCTTAGGAAGAAAAATAATTATAAGGGGTATGATGAACAAAAGCAGTTTCTGATCTTACCTACACAAAACAGGCTGTTTATAATGATTCTAGGCAAAGAAGCTATCCATCCTGAAAGCTATTGGGGGAAAAAAAATAAAACACAGATTTTAAGTTTGTAACTTTAAACTCAAAAATGAAATGAACAATTTAACCTCAAAATATCAAGGATTTGGAAAACAGTATTCTGCAGAGCCTAATCCTGATGTGCTGGGTTATAAACAAACATACATAACCCAGCCAAATGTAGTCTCTGGCTTAAAAACAATCCTGTATTAAAGCCATAGGTAATCTGTCTTATATAAAGCCATTCTGTAATCCTGTTAAAAATATGTGACATCAAATCAATGTTTACTATTTAAAAATGCAGTATCCAAACCAGGAGTTGTACTCAGCCAATCAATTTTTTTTTCTATGTTTTATGCATAGTTTTTTGGTTTTTTTTTTTACAGAATTTATGATATACATAAAAAATACAGTGGTTATAACTGATTTAGACTCAGAGCTTCTATACTCAGAAGCCCATGTTCTGGTTTAGACAAACTCTTCTGCCTACAGCTCCACACCTCTCTGGATAGGCACAGTGAAGCAACTGAAAGCCATCCAAGTTGTCTAGAAGACCTGGAAGAGTCAGATGCGATGTGGATCACAACCAGTTCCACGGGAGGAAGCAGCAACACTGCTCACTTCTCAGCAGACTGGTAGTTTGAGCACTCACTTAAGGGGGAGCTCCAACTCCACCCCGGTATCCGAAGAGCTGGCTGAGCAGGGCTCGTGATGATTCCCTGCGGACTAGAGGCTCACGGGAGCACCCGATGTCACCTCCCAGACCCGCCAGCCTTTCCCTGCTGCTCCAGGCTCCAGCTTCTACGGAGCATCGTGCCCGCAGAGCTTAGGCAGCAGCCACACACAGAACAGAGGAAAGAGGGATGGTGTTAAGGCCAACTAAAACCATTCTCAAGATCTCCCAATTCTTAAATACACTCATTGGGTTGCTTTTTTTTCCACACAGTTCTTACTTCTCATCATTAAGCTAAATGGGAAAAACAAACAGTTGGATTAGGTAGGCTGTCTTACTACATTCAAATAATCTGATTCTGGCACAGATTAAGTTAGGAGGGTAGAACTTAACACTTAGATCATGTAACAGGACTACAAGTTCTCTCTCTCTCTCTCTCTCTCTCTCTATATATATATATATACATACAGGTACACACACTAACATTTCTCAAAAAATACCAAAGCGACCAGCAAATTTCCAGGTCATTAGCTACTTAAATTCAGGTCTGACTTTCTTCTTAATAAAATTCATAAATATAACTGCTGCAAGTCCTACCAAGTTTGGCATTCATTCATTCATTTAGTGTAATGACCCAGATCCATATAGCCCAAAGCCTCCCATCTCTGAGAGCAGCTAAAAGCAAGCGGTTATAGGAGATGAGTAGATCTGTGGCAACAGATCTACTCCCAACCTTCATCAAGTTTGGAGGTTTTCTGCATTTTTCTGTTGCTTAACTGTCTTGAAGTACTGACTTTTTTCACACCATCTCTGCCGCCAAAATAATTGCTTCTTAATGCATAACTATATTAGTACCCTACTTGAAACATCATAGCCATTGCCACTAACAGCATATAAAGTGAGCTATAATCACTACTACATAAACTACAGCTAGAACGTACAGTGCTTTCATATAAAATCCAACATACTGTAAAATATTCCCACAAAAAATTATGAATCAGTTCCTTTATCCTGCTTTTCTTGTCAGATTATAGTCTAAAACAAGATAGACTGCACTGTGGCAAGACTGATGGAACTTGAGTTATAATTGTGATAAAACAGATTAGTTTTAAGTTTGTGCAATAGTTTTGATTCTGATGTAGCCAGACAAGACAGTTTTGTCTGTGTGTGCCTAGTCACTGATTTCTTGGTGCTCCAGGAGTTCATGAGCTCCCCTCAGCATGGATGAAGCAACGGACTGACCTGAGAACGCATGACGTGAGCCCATGGTGACTGACTGAGCTTCTCAGCGGCCCTTACGACGAGGCAACTGACTCACTCTCACAGGACTTCTCCAGGCTGGCAATTCTGGACAGTCCTGCAGATTTCCCCAGGCAGTTCTTGCTATGCAGAGGCCAGCTGACAGGCACTGCTCATAGGTTTAAATGTACGATCAGCATCTGGAGTGGAGAACCTGCCATTCCCACAGACTTTCTGCAGGCAGAAGCAGCCATTCCCGCAGATGCAGACGGGTCACATAAGAAGCACACATAAAGTCAGGAAATGTTTTGCACAGAGTTTAAAGTAACTAATGGAAACAAATCATGTATAGACAGCACGAAAAAGAAAAAAGTGGAGTCTCTCTTCATCCAGCATAAGATATTCCCATAATTGTCTGGTCGCCCCAGGCAGTTTGGGAGTTTCGAGTCCGCAGGTCAGCACTACCCTAAAGAGATTCCAGTAAAACACCTGATAGAAAACAAGGAAAAAACCCCACATCACACACAACACAGCCGTATGACTGTACAACAATGTCTTAAAAGTCATCTGAAGACAAAGGATTACACTGTCTTTTTCAGGGAAAGCATTAGAGTAATTTCCCAGCCTTTGCAGTCATATTAAGCCTAGTTCATCTGCATCTGTGCTGCTTCCCTAATGGCTTCCAGATTAAACATTTAGACATAATACCTAATTAGCCTGGAAACATTTGTTTTATCAAATAGTATCAAACTAATGAACAACAGAATGAAAGTACTTAAAAGCCCAATTCAACCTTCAGTTCTAAAAGCATTACTCCCAATTCACAGAGATGGCAGACCATAAAAAGCCCAAGAGACTGGAATATTTTCATGCAATTCTAAAGTAATGACGGCAGACTGATCCCCCCCCCACACACGCATTTTTTCTCAAATACTTCAGATAAATTTGATGCTTCATCTGTGTTCCTGTAAGTACATTAAAAATACTACACAGATATGATTAGAAGTATTTCCTTTCACTTACATTACAAGTTCTCAGGTGAGTCCTAGTCTAGTTGGCTTCACAACTCTGGCTTCTCAAAATAAACAAATGAGTCAGGTGATGACAACAGCCAACTCTGCCTTTTATTTTCTTATATAAAGGGTTATGTGATTCTAAAATCTTTTTTTAGATACGGATCTTTATACAGTGACTGTCTTGATTTGCTAGTGAGGGATGACACGTTATCCTCCACAAAAGCTAGACCTTAAGACCTGATGGGACCTGAATCTGATGTATAGGACAGCTGTCACTTCAAAGGGTGTCATTCCCCACTTCCTCCTCACCCCCCCAGTTTTAACAGAACAGTTAATTCTCAACTATACAAGGTATTAGAGGGGTTAGGAAAAAAACATGGATAATACACGTACATATGTGTTAAGTTACAGAGGAACAGTCAATGAGATGCAAAAGAGGCCAGTGATACTGGTGACTATGAATGTACAGACACTGTCCAACCCCTCCGGCGCCAGCAGCCCACAGGAAGCCAGCCGGGCGGCCCTGCTTTTACAGCACTGCAAATGCGGAGCACACGGGATCCGCTAACAGATAACTGGGAATTCAGCACACTCTGTTTCAAGGCTGCCAGTTGAAGACAGGTTTCTGGGAACATTGGTGTAACACTCCCTCGTTACAGCCCTAAGCCATTGGAGAAAACACCCCCCCACACACGCTGAGGCACTGCTCCCAGCACAGACATGATCTTAACTGAGTAACAGCCCCTGGCTGGGAACTCACTTTCTATTTAATCCACAGCTCAAACACTGCAGCAATTTATCGGAAGCTGCAAAGCTGTCTTCTGCTTCCAACAAAATAAAAATAAAATAAAAAAAATACATAACCGACACGCACACACAGAAAAAGGAAACTGTTCAGTAAGGGAAAGTGTGTTCAGAGTGGCCTCGATTGCTTGTTGCTAGAGTGAACTGTGCTTCTACATTCGGATACTGGTGTGCTTTTTAAGTCTACATTATAATGACACTGAAAAACAGTTGTGTACCCAAAACCAAATAATTTTGCCTAACAAGAAACACAGGCTTGAAAATAAGTAAAAAACAAACAAACAAAAAACAAACAAACAAACAAACACATACAGTGGCAAGCTTTTTATTTAAAGCTACAGTGTGACACTACTTCTAAAACTGCCAGTGCAATATCAAAGCCATTTGGAATTCTTAAGGCGGCTGCTGAATGCATAGAGGAATCTTTTCTCCCTTCAAAATGCTACGAGATTAAGGCTCAAAATCCACCATCTTTCTATCACCAAACTCTGTATTTATTAGTCTAATCAATAATTAAATTATTAAAAACAGAATCTCATTGATTCAGGCTGATGAAGTCAGAGAGGATAAGCTGGCCATTCTGGTTCCCCACGCTGCATCACAGTGCTCTCTCCCTAAGCCTTCTGCAGGACCTTTTTTTTTTTTTTTTTTTTTTTGACAAAACAGATGTTAAGTTTATAGAGCTGCAACATTATTCAGAATTAAACTAGCTGGACATAAAACTCTTTCTTCCTTCGTCCATTCTCTGTAATAACAAGAATCTCAAATCCACCTTGTTTAATAGCACACCAAACTTTCCGATGAGTAAGGTACACTACATGAAACGCATGTCAAAGCTGAAGTACTTCAAATAAATGTGTTCTTTCACAGAGTATTTTAAACTTTCTTAAATTCTGGTACAGAACACTAGAACAATTTTTTTTTTTTTTTTTTATGACAAACATGAACATATTTAGCAGGGCCAGCTTTAAAACTCTAATATTCTTTACAAGGGTTAGAAAAAAAAACAAACTAAAAAAAGAATACACACAGCATTGCGTAGTGCTTCATAATAACTATATCTAGAAAGTCTAACCATAAATTACAATCTCATTATGACTGATAAGATACAGGGTAGAGATGGAGAGTCTCAGCCTCAAAGAACTTTCAGAAATTTGCAAAATCATTTTATATGAAAACACAAAAATTCTTATACAACAAAGGTTTTAAAATATGTCTTTCAAAGTTTGGCTGCCTAATTATATTTGGGTACGGAAGTTTTCTTGGAAGGAACCTTTAAGTGTTTACAGTTCTGTGACTCCTACTACATGACTACACTCATCAAAGTAAGATTTACATACTCATTACTTGCCTCTGCCTGAATAACAGGTATTTAAAAATCTACCCTAGGACGAGAGAAACACCAACAAAGGGATAAAGGAGACAAGGGAACTCAAAAACATTGCTCTTCTGGGTGTTACCTAGAGTACTGCAAGTGTTTTATTTTGGGCAACGCACAATTTTTTCTTTGAGGATTAGTGTTCAGAAATTAGATTGGGTTTAGACAGGTTTAGAGTTCCATTTTGAGTTGTCTCAGAAAGGTGCAGGGTTATTTTTCCCAAAAAGAATATTTAGTGTTGAAGAGTTATCAATAGCTGTATTTTGGTAATACTTCAATATTTTGTGATGAAAAGAAATAATTTTAAAATATTTAAAAATAGAATTTTTTCAAATTCTAATCATACTTCACCACAGGGCCAATCACAGTAGCAAATTAGTTCCCATTTTTGTTAATTATCAAACTAAATATTGAAGTTGGGAAAAAATATCAATTAAATAATTCATTATGAAATATATGATCATAAGTCAACTAATCTGGACTCTACTTTTGAGAAACAAAAATCACTAGTTTTAAATTACCTCACCACAGTAAGTTATGAATCATTTCTCATAATCACAGATTTAACGTGGCACTAATGAAAGTGCATATTCAGTTATTTCTATGGATATGGTTGCAGAAACAGATGTCTTGCTCCATCCTTTCCCATTTAGCACGTCAGACACACCTTGCATGGGCTTCTATTAAACTGCCATTTATTACACCATATTGTCACAATTAGGATCTTAAATCAAAGTTACACAGAAAATACATGGAAGGCTCCTTTAGGAGGTTTTAAATTTTCTAGCAAAAGTGATTTTTCTCTTATTCATTAATACTGTTTTTATGGCCTATTTATTTCTACACATAATTAGACAAGAGGGTATGAGCTCTAGTCGTCCCCATGCATTTTGGGGCCGCTGTAGGGCCTCTGCTTGCTGCCTTGTGCACGCCAGGGGCTTCCTCTCCAACTGAAAGACAGTGCTTGCGATTTCTCTTCTGGAAGCAATCCATGTTCCTAGTGCAATATTTCATCCTAATGTCTTTTCATCACTACAGTAATGTTACTTCCTTCCATCTCAGGTTACTATCAATGATGCATGGTATTCTCCAGGTTTTTAAGTTGTATTCATCATGCAGAACCTTTTCCCAGCAGAGTATCAGAACAGATCACAACAGTTTAGTTCACGGATAAATTAGTTTCTCCCCTTACACTATAACTTTCCTAAACTTCCTTCATCCTTTTCTCAGGTACAAACTGCTGCGAGCCACACACCACCACCTGTGGCAAAAATCCTGTGTAAGAGCTGCCCTGATACAACTACATTGGAATTAGACGGCGTGAGTCAACTAGGGGGAGCAAAACGGGGATGAAAGATTAGAGAGGAAGTTTCCAGGTTAAGCAGGAGGCTAACACTTGATTACTGAAAAACAGGTTTTCACATATGAAATGAGTGTAACCACCTTATTCCTGTTTCTGTGCTCCCCATCTTTACTTGGGCTAATTGTTTTTCTCTTCAGAAATCATTCTCCATATCAAAAAAGTCAATTTGGTCTGTGGGAGAAAAAAAAAGCACCCACACTAGAATCTAGATCAAGACACCATCGTTTTTGGATTAGTGAGCAATAAGACAAGGAATAAATCAACAGTCGCTTGAAAACAACCTTAAGAAACATTATTTCTTGCACCAATTACTCTGTTATCCAGTTGTTTTCTTTGCCAGTCCAGATCATATTTAATAGTTCAGAGCATCATTAATTAAAATGGCAGCTTGAGTTTTGTCTTAGAAAAAAAAACTTTGTCCTATTAATACCAATTTGCATGTAATTAAATAGATCATACCTCTTCGCCTTATCTCTCCTTATTTTTTGCCCTTTTCTACACCTTCTTCAGATTTCAGCATTTTCTTAATTTTTCCTCTTCCATGTTCCTATGTCTTTTTATCACCAAAACAGGAAGCTGCATATTGACTTTTAACACAAAATTTTCCTCTGTCAAATAACAAGACTGATATTTACTTTGTTGTGAGAAATGTTTGTCAGTGTTAAAAATAGCAATGGATAAGTGTCTAAGAGTGGACATGTACTTCAATATAATCTCAGTTAAACTGAGAAGGAAAAAGCCTAATTACTCCCAGCAGATTAAAACTACAGTGTGGGTTCTCAGCAATAGTGTTCCTCACTTGAAGAGGTAGAATTCAGTCCTGGTAGAGAGTTTTCAAGTCTCATAACTTTAACAACTTACTGAAAACCCAAGTCTAAAAAGAAATAATAATAATCAAGTCTTTGATTTCAGTGATATTCCTGAATATTTGATACTGTCGATTCTACTAATGTATCTGCCATGATGCCATGAGACACCTGCTACCGTATTTCAGAGCCAAAGGGGAGAGAGAGAGATTGCGAAGAAGGTCTTCAAACTAACTGTAGGGAATGCTCCAGCTGAAGACTTGCAAATGGTTTCAAAAGCCCCTGGAAGTTCTGCTACTGGGGAGGGTAAGGTTTCAAGGGCATTATTTTTATTATTAATAAAAAGGAGAGGAAGAATAGGCAGATTCTGGGAGATCTTTCAAGTAACATGAACATTCCCAATAGCTTCACATTCTTAATAGCTTACTTCTTCTACAGAAGAAATTAATTCTGTCTAAAAGTGTTTTATTTTTCATTTTCAAAAGAGCAACTTCTTAGAATATGCACTTGAATTAAAACCTGTGCATCTAATATAAAGACAACTAGGTTAAGCTTAACTACTACTTTATTTACAGGTTAAACTACATGATCTCATGGCCTGTACTCAGTATCACTGTATGAATACAAAAACACAATAGAGTTATAAGCACATGTATTTACTTGCATATGTCACTGCCAAAATGTAACACTATTCTACACGAAATTCTATAGATACAGGTTGCTCATTCAATCATTAATAGATACAGATTGTTCATTCAATCATTAATAGATACAGATTGTTCATTCAATCATTATTTCCCTATATTTTTATATGAACAGGCTTTTTATTTCTCAGTATTCACTGAACAGTAGATCTGCCCCCTGGTGGTCAAGTTCACCTTTAGCTATCCCCACTTAAAGTCACAAACACATAGAGATAATTGCTTCTCAGGGAAAAGATGGACATTTAAGAGAGGATTTGGAATTTAAGTCATCAGAATTACTTTACAAGCAAAGCTCTGCAACGTTACAATGACCTGATCACACTGGAACCACTAAACTGCCAACAACTGAAGGCAGCTCCCAGGTTCTCTTCGTAGGAGCTGGGCCTGGAACATGGAACTCACTGCAGGAGACTTAAGAACAACCGAGGCCTCAGTTCACGCAAAAGCCCCATTTCTATACTTCCCTCTCAGTATAAAGCTCCTCTGTTGTGCACCCACTCAAATTACAAACGAATTTGACAGCATGGGAGAGAACAGGAATGTGTGTCCCATTTCTAAGCTTAAACAATACAATATACCTTGTCAGAATGGATTAAAAAACAGTACAAGGGCTAGTACAACTTATCACCAGCTCGTCTCACTTATGGGAGGAAAAAAAAGGAAAAAAAAAAAAAAAAAACAGATTATAGTAGTATGTGGTCATGTAACAATTGCGGTAAAATTATAAAGCTCAGCAAGCTGAAGAAGTCACTGAGCCTCTGCATCCCACACAAGAGCGAATCATGGCCCACATTAAGCTGCCTCTTCACCACCTAACACCTGCAACAAGGCAGGCGCATAAGGTACCTCCTACATTTTGATTCACCAGGAGATGTGAGCAGTAGCAGGGAAAGAAACCTCACACTTCAGTCCAAGGCAACAGTGAAGGGGCTGTCCATCCAGCTATGCATGTACAAGCTTGTGATGAGGTGGATTTGAACAACAATATTAAATTCTCAAAGACCTTTGAAAAGCACTTCTATTGACAGGGAACTTGCCAGAAAGATATCTGGGGCACTTAATGTTTTCCTTCAAATTGCTTGATTTGATAGACCCTTAAAAAAAAAAAAAAAAAGCCACTTGACCAACACCATGGCAAATTCTCCATTTCTCCCTTTTTCTCCTCCCCTCCACGTAATTATTTCCTCAATTTCGACATGCCCTTCAGGACTCCTCCCTCCTTCAGGACTGTTGGCACTTTCCATCTCATGCCTAGAGGTCATCTCCTACTTCATCCCACAAACTTTTATCCTTAAATAGCACATTCCCTCTCAATCTATTCTACCTGGTGCTCCACAAGATCATTCCCTTTCCTATTTAAGGTTTCCAGTGAATTTTATTCCCAAATAGCTTCCAGGGTCGTACAACAGCTGACTTGTGCTCTAACCCATGTCAGAGTTAGAGTTTGGTGTACTCATACGTGTGGGCACACTCACACCCACAGCCTTACAGGCATTGAAGAGGGAATTTACTTGAACTCCCAGAATCAAGTTGGACAAATGCAGAAAA
>VZSV01000004.1:10981840-11012819 GCA_013398735.1 Nothocercus julius
AATTAGATGCGACCCGTCAGTGCATGAGTTTGGCAAGTCGGACACTTGGATCTAGTCCAGAGGAGGAGAGATGCTTTGGATGGGACTGCTTAGGGAGAAGCCTCAGTTGAGGGTTACTTCAGAAATAAACCTTCCTCTCGGAAGCCAGGCGCGCTCAGTTGAAAGGCGCCCGCCTTGCACACGCCCTCACTTGTTCCCCTTCCACTCTACCGTTCCCCCAACACGCACCATCAAGAAGCGTTTCCATACCCTTTGGAGAGTGCTGTTTACTCACACCCAAAACATCGTGCGTCTTGTAACGTATAGGCCATGCGCAGTATTGCTCAAAATTAATCCTTGCCTATGTTTAACGTGTAGTAAATGTGATTATCCACCACTGCTGACCTTGCTTTTGATTCAGCCATTTTAGGAATAGATAGACCATTTTGTGCCATGTAAGGTGGCAACTTTGACAGTGTTTAATTCTGTATAAGTTCCAAGGAAGAGCTCTCCAGATGAACTTTGTGGGAATAGCTTAACAGCGCAAAACACAATATCTGAGATGAGCAAAAAAATCCTTATCATGCATCTCCCCAGAAACCCCATTATGATTCTGGCAAGTTAGGGCTGAGCAGCTGACTTCTTGAAACACAACCCACTAAATGAATAGCAGGATCTATGAATGATATAGCACACGCATATAAACATCCAAGGGCTAAGCGATAAGTCAGATACCACTGCCTCAGATTTTGGAGATATCTGAAAGCAGGGTGTTATGAATATGTAAAGATTATTTGCATGTCCTTTTTATAAAGTGAGGCAAGTAAGTGCTTGAATTCACTATGTGCTCTTAAGTGTTTACTCTCGTTTGCTTGCTCACGTGTGTTCTCGCTGATGCTTCCAGATTCCCAATTAGATTATTTTAATCTTAAAAATAGCAAAGCTGCAGTCTAAAGAAACACTCTGCAATTCGTGAACAAAAGCCCTAAAGCGTGAGGATATTGCCTAGTTTGCTTCCCAGATACTGTGTTCCACGAGCAGAGTATGTAGCCACTCCTGTCTTATGAAAAAATGCAGACATAAAATGCTGAGGGAAGCACCATTTCTCAGAGAGCTATTGGTGTCCTTGCTGGGCTCCCAGGGAACACGTTGAGCCTGACCTTGAGAAGTGGAGTGAGAAACTTGGGCACGCTTCAAGGGGAGGGACAGGCAAGACTTGAATGGAAAGTTTAACTAAGATCTCATTAAGCTGGAATTTTGCAAGTGGCATGACTATTAATTTTTTAGATTACTGAAATAAATATATACATCCAGTAGTGTAAAGCAGAGCTTTGCAAATGGTGTCGTGCATGCAGTTATTAACAAATAAGTTACTTCAAGGTCCTTGAAGCCTTTATTAGAGAGCGAGGAGCTACCTCTGCTGTTGATGGCACCCCCTTCTGTCCCATCACCACTGGCAGTAGGATGGTGGCATCAAGCGAAAAGAAATAGGTGGCCTTGTTGGCCGGTTACAGTGAACAGAACTTGTGCTGCTGAAGGAGCATTAATTCTTTGCCACCTTGTGTCTTTTTTGTAGTCATCATGCTACCATTCCATTCTTTGTGGCATTTCTCCTCACTTGGCTTGCTGCAATTATATCCACCCAAGAGCAGTTACAAAGCAGCATTTTAGTCTTCATGTTGCATCAGTATCAACCTCTGTTCTTTTAGCCCCCTACTGCCATCTCTTACTTCAGTTTCTTGGTGTTCTGTAGTCTTTGTTTAGGGAAGCATTGATCAGGTACATGACACATTCACTAAACTGGCACACAAACGGCTGTACATGATTGCAGCGTTGTCACGCGCACGCAAAGCAATGAGTAACGTGGCCGTGACGGGTAACAATCACGACCTGAACATATCAGAAGAGTGGCTAGGAAGATGTCACCAACAAAAATACTCAATGGGCTAATACCATGGAAGAGCTAGTGCTAGCTGAAAAGAATTATTTGACATTTTGCTCATAGACTAGACCTTTTCAAGGGACATGGAAAGTCATTTGGGGTTGTATTCATCTCACCTAACTTCAGATGTCTGCGATGTCTGCATCTGAGCTAGTCACTCCCTCCACTGAGTCTAAAGGGAACCAGAAACAGGTGCCTTTAGTGTCTGATTCATCTGACCTATTTCAGATATCTCCATGAGAATAAGCTGACTCGCACTCTAGAAATTCCTGTTTCTCTCCACTAACTGTACCAGGACCAGAGGGTGTCTAGTTCAGCTGCAAATGTCTACATGGTAAAAGTCTGCCTTTAGTCAGCTGAGTGCCACCCGCATGATTTTAACAAGAGTTAGTTTGTACCCTCATTCCACTTGGTCTGAGATTTTACCATGGCAAATGGAGCATCGTGCACTACGTGAAGTACTTCTCTCTACACAGAGTAAAATGGTAAGAAATATCTGACAATGTCAGACAGTCAGAGACAGTAAAATTTAGGCTAATCTTATTCAGGAGATTAAGAGTCCCTCCCGATCACAAACTGAACATCTTTCAGGATGAAGTAGCCAACCCAGCAATATGATGAATTTTAATCTCATTTACTCATTAGCGTTTCAAGTTTATTTCACAGGATCTTGTGATTCCATAGTAGTAAAATGAACACCTATATTGCTGGACTCATACTTTTTGGAAATTAGTGTTTATTTACTATAGCAAAGATAAAAATGAGAATATTGCGGAGCAGAAGAAGAGACAAAAGATAAGAAAGATCAAAAGCTCAGGTGATATCTAATATTAAAGCTGCACTGCTTGGTATACAGTAACAAAATCAGCCTTCACATCCCTATGCAGGGATGTGTTTTGATGTAAAATGTGTCAAGAACTAGGCTAGCAAGGGAATTAGAAAAGATATTGCACAGAAGTCTTCTGATATGTTGTCAAGAGTTTAAAAATGATACTTGATTTAAGGCTTCAGAGCTATTTTCTCAAAAGATACTTCGCTACTAGGCAGTTAGGTACTGCCATGCCTGATATCTAAGTTATAACCTAGGCATTCCTTGATAGGAATGCCAAGGAAGGCACTTGTTGCATTATTTTTGGCTAAATATCTCACAGGTGAAGGGTCTGCCTTCTCTGGGAAGATTTTGATCATGGAAATACGCCAGGAAACAACTCCAAGATTCTGGAAAATGGCTAATAATAAGTATTAGAGCTGGAGCTGTAATTGCTTTAGTGAAACTGTTCCTTCTAGCCCACCAAATGTTCATGCACCTGTTCATTGTGCACATATGCTGTGAATAAATTTATTGTTTCACATCATAAAAAAATAAGCATGTATCTAAGCAGGACAGAGAAAAAAAGTTGGTGAAAGAGTAAGGTGTGTGCCCTCCCCCAACACATGAAATGACTTTGGATCACATACATATAAAAGAGTAAAGGAAAGATTCTGCCTGGGAAACTGAAAGGAAAGAGGAAAACTTTGGTAAACTATTATATCAATTAAGTCTTTTTGAAGTTATCCTTTAGTCTTGAACTAGAAGAATGCCCAAAAGGGCTTCTCCAAACTGTTTTCATGAGATATACCTTGTTCTCCAAGTCCTGTGGATCTTCTGAGGGTGAGATTGCTTTTAAATTAGTCAGACTATTGCCCTTAAGGCGTCTGTTTGGACTGCTTAAAGTGAGGAAGTCTCTGGATAAATTTACTGGCCTGACAAGGTTTTCAAAGAGGGAAGGTCAGTGAATAGCAGATCATGCTCCTCGTGGCTTTCTGAAGACAGCACAAGGTAAATTAATCATCACTTTCCCTGAGAGCTGAGGCTCCAGAGGAGTTCAAGAAACCTGCACCAAAGGAATCAATATTTCAGAAGACTCAGAAATTTCCAGAAAAAAAAAATCACATGGCTCACAAGAGACTTAAAAGAAATATAATACATATATATACCTTTAACAAAAATAAAGGAATTTTAAACCAAAAGATTCTAAGATGTTCAGAATGGTGAGTGATGCCATCCTGTTAGAAATAACTCTACCCATGTGTCCAAAAGTAAACTGAGATGCGGCAAACTCACAAAGACCCCACTGCACATGCAGGTGGGGAACCTCAGCATAAGGAAAACCCTCCTTATCCTCTGAGCCTGCTAAGTTGCATTCATATATAACAGCAAGTAGATGTATTTACCATTTACCATTCTATCTCTAGCAGCTGAGATCCAATTTTATTTTAACCTTCATCCCTTCAAGATTTTATGAAGTATCTTGATCTTACGGCTTCTGGTAAGTTTTAGGCCCCTTAAATTGCTTCTATAGCTTCTCTCCTGCATTTTTGTGCTTTGCTTGATCGTTTTCATTTTGGGAAGTCCTCATGTAGCACTTTTCAGGTGTGCAAGAGAATGCTGCGCTATTTTCTCCTCTGCTTGATCGCCGCTAACCCTCAACAGTATAGTCCATAAGGTTCATTATTTTCCCTTCTCTTTCTGGCAAGAGCATATAATTTTATCCTTTCACAAACTGCAGGAGAGCGACACAATTTCTGAGAAGAATACTGGGAATGAGTCTGTTCCGTCTCACTTTTTTACTAGCACTTTGCTAAAAGAGCCAGTACCCCATATAGCAGCCATCCTGGGAGTTTGCCATCTATACGCTCGTTAGATTTCGCTATCTCACTAAAATAAATTTAAAACCTTAGTTAATGGCACATGATCCCTAGGTCCCTAAAAGTATCATTCTTTCATTTCCTTCACTACATCCTGGCTCTCTCCAAAGTGCTCAGACAAAGGTTGCATTCCAGGGATAACCCTCCATCTCCTCCAGCGCTGCAACCCTCTCACCCGCGCACCGCGATGCCGACTGCTGCACGGGGCCAACCCTTCCGCAGCTTCGGGACTTCCTTTGCCTGTTTTGGAGAAAAATTCGTGTAGCTGTGTAGCAAAAACGACGGTCTGAAGTCCACGGAAGTGGACTGAAGTGCCACGAGGACTTCAGAGCGCAGTGTTTGCTACACAGCTTCACAGCCCGACCCTCACAGGTCCGGCCTGCAGTTTGATGTGCGCGCTGCAGGCACAGAGGGGGAGCGGAGGGGATCGAGGGAACCACTGCTCAAACTTCCTAGCCGGGATGGGCCCCCACACGGACGCAGGGACGCGGCCGTGCTCCTCACAGGGACCGTCTAGCTGGCTGTGCAGTGCATTCAGTTCAGGTCTGTCGGTGTGTGCACACACCTTGTTACTATTTTACACTACCTTAGAACATGAAGAAGAGCTTTAAATCTGAGTTCCGTATCATGTGCTATATAACCATTTTATTTAACCTTTTTTTTTTTTTTGCATATTTGATATGTGAGTATCTGCAATCATATGTGCAATCTGCAATACATAAATTAAGTTGTGGTTTGCTGTTTCAGTCTATGCCATCTGTTTCTCCTAATATTATTTTTCTGAAGTTATTTTTATTGTTATGATTAGAGAGGAACCTTTTACCGTATCCAAAAGTAATCCATTGACATTACCAGTGATCTCCTGCCATTCTAGCTATGTAATAATATTTTTTGCTTGTTTATTTTCCAGTCATTTGCCATTGTGAGAAATGTTTGTGTTCTACTCAAAGTTTTAGAAATGCCCTAATGTCCATGTTTGTGAGCAGGAGATCTGAGGCTGTTGCCTCTTTGGTTGTAACACTTTTATTTTTTAATCAGTCTTTATTTGCAAATGCAAAAAGTAACACAAAAAGAGCAAACTTAGGGAACACGCTCTTGTCCTGAGGTATACAGAATAATAGGTGAGTACAAAAACTGTTCGGTAAGACATTTAACAATGGATTATAACAGCTCATTAGGTCTAATGCAAAATTAGACATGCAGTCCTTAATGAGAGAATACTTTAAAATACAACAGATTAGAGATACAGGGAATTCAGTCAGAGGACAAGCCAGACACAGACAAGACCACAGGGCAGAGCTAGATAAAAGGAATTCTTCAGAATGTGGATAACTACATGGGGAAAAAAAAAAGATCTTTTCTGCGAAAGAGAAAGGGAAGATCTTAAAGCAGTAGTCAAGTAGGAACGGCGGGAATGCTATCACACCTCTTGACCCTACTGAGTAAACCTAGATTAATGCCAGATATTGTTCCAGACCCTGGAAAAAGACCACGCTTTCAACAAGGCGAGATGGCTTGTCTGAGCACCATGTGATGATCACAGAGAAGAGGAAGAGCAAATGCAGCTGAGAGCACAGCTAACTATTTGCCACCAGCTATTGTAACACTCCCTTTTTACAGTAAATATAAAAAAGATATTAGAGATAAACGGCTTTCACAGACACATCTAGTATCTCTACCTGAATAAAAGCTCAAATATGTAAGACACTAACACTTAAACTTCTTAATTTGAGTCACTGACCTTGAGAGTACTGACTGCAGACAAGACACCAGCATTAAGAGACAGGATCGCTGTAGCAGGTATTGTTTAATTCAAGCTAAATGAGGGCTGCAGCACCTGTCCCTGTAAAGCTATTTGAGCATATCTGCATCAGATTAGAAAATGAACAACATTCTGTCATTTTCTAATCTGCTGTTTACTGTTGTGGAGATAGAGGTTATGAGATGCAATGTGTTTGTTTTTACAACTAAAGCCTGAGAGGGTGACTTACCTTCCAGAGAAGCTCTTTATTCTTGTTTCTTTTTAGGTAACTGGGAAGAAAAAGCTGTCTGGGATCTGTCACAATAAACCAAGCATATACTTCAGAGGGGTTGCTTAGAAAGCCCTGAGAGCCCCTCATTAGAAGTTCTCCTTGCTGCTTTTTGCAGGCTCTGGATCGGCCTCGCGCACCTGCCGCTCCCCCTGGGGCAGCGAGGGGCAGGAGCCTCCTCCCTCGGCAGCCTCCGGCCCCACGTGTGCATCGAAGGGAAGCTCTGGGAGCCGTGGGGAACGCCCTGCTCGACGGGGAAACCTCCAGGAACGTGATGGTGCTTTCCCAGGTCCCCCCCTGCTGTGGGCTGCAGTGACATGAGATTGCTGCTCTCGCGGAGCTGCTCAAGGCAGAAGGGAGAAGGCATCAGCCTCATGCAAAGGGAGGCTCTCTGCCCCTTTCACAAACACCCCTGCATGGCAGCTGGGCCACTGCTGCCAGGTCTGACAGGGAAGCTCTTAGAAGCAGATACTGTCAGCTGGAGGTCTGTTTGCACTGGGACTTGGTACCTCTAAGGTTCTTTTGCAGTAACATCCTCACGGTATTTCCAGCAGTTTGGAGAGAAGAGATGTCTCCTCAACACGTCGGATTAGGTCACCTTGTAGGGTCTGTGTTAGTCACATAGCCCAAAGCAGCCTTCCACCAGGGCCACTTAGATTCCTCCTTGCTTGACCTTCTACGCTAAAGACAGGAGGAGGTTTCTAACTATGTTTCTCTGTCCGATATCTTCCAGATGCTGCTGGGGAAGGAAAAGTGATGCTTCTGAGAAATGTCTTTGGATGTGAATGAAATCTGGGATATCTCACTTCCTCAAATTTAGTTGCATTTTGGAAGGCCCAAGAAAGACTGATTGAAGTTGCTCACTTCCTCCACCCTGCATATTCATTTGCCTAGAACAAAGTCCATGTGCCTTTGGCTCTGGAAACATCTCTCCATACATCCTGTCCTACACTCAGCCGGGAATGTGAATGCTGGAAACACCTGCTGGGTGACAGTGGGTGCTGTGGACAAGTCTGCAGGTGATTTAGATGTGTTGGTTTCTGGTGCTTTTCGTGACCTCCAGCTGCTTTTGTGACCATGGGGTATTGTTTCCTGAGCCCTGGCTGCGAGAGCTTTTCAGCACAAGTAGCTATTGTGAGTGAAGAGAGCAAAGGCTTTGTGTCCTGGACAGCGATAATGATCTAAACCTTCTTCCTAATAATCTCCAGCGGAAAGAGAAGTATCCTTGTCTGTGGGGTTCACTGTTTAAAGGACAGTCTGCTCAGGGGGCTGCTCATAGGCAGCGGCAGCCTCTCTAAGGCGGAGGAGGAGGGTTATTTGCTGAATAACCGACTGCTTCCCGAGCGCGTCTGCCACGGCTGCTCCCTGCCGCGGGGGAAAGCTCCCCCTCCGGGGCCCGCAGGGAATGCCTGGCGCCCGACTGCAGGCCTCATCTGTTAGCATCCTCATCTGTGATCCTCATCTGTTAGCTCCTCATCTACGAGGAGCCCTGCAAAGAGCTGTCCTTCGACAGCCTTCTGGTCTTGAGCCGTATTTCATGCAGAGCCTCCAGATGTACTTCTTTCTGTGTGGCAATGTTGCTCCCTCCCGAAACGCGTGCCTCTTCTGCTGCTGCGCAGGAGGATGCAGAGGAGGACGGCTGTGGGACAGGACCGGGCAGCACCGGTATCTCCAAAATCTTTGTTGGATCCAGGATCCAGGGCGCGCGGAGAGGAGCCGGAGGAGGCGCCGCCGCCTTCTCTTCCTGGGGCCACACGGGAGCTCATGCTAAGGAGCCTTGTGCTCTTCTGCCCCTCACAGCTCTGTCAGCCTCAGGCTCCTGCTGGGCTTTAACCTGCCACGTAGCTTAAAAAGTGACGTTTGGACGCAAAGGCCACAGCCATTCCAGTACTGCAGCCGTTACATAAACCTGGCACATCCCAACGTGACTACTCGTAACGTGACTACTCGTCAGGGCAACAAAAATAAAATGTTTTTCCTGGTTCTCTGATTTAATGAGTAATCTGGAAGGGTTATCTATCTTTTTCTTCTAATTTCTCATTAATGTCTCATTTTTCAGATTCATCCACACTACCCTATCCATGGAATTCTCTGTGGTGCATTGAGAAACCTATTTATTCTTGTAGCTCTTAATTTGCTGACTCTGAGTTGCAGTCTGTTGACTGGTAACTAACTACACATCATTCCCAGGGGAGCTTCTTCAAAGCAGAAATCCTTTAGCTAGGGCTTCTGCATTAGGCTATTCCTTTTTCCATTGTCAGTTTTGTCTTTCTATACTTGAGGTTTTTTTTTCATTCTAGCCTATTTTTTTCTCAGACTCACACTGCAGTGAAAGCCTTTTGCTCAGAATATTCATGATCCCTCCTAGATTTACGGACGTGCAACATAAGTCCTTCAGTTCCTCCAAGTCATTAGTCAAAATATGATACTGTTTGACCCAGAAATAGTCCATCTGCTCTCTGTTCATTAAACCCCCTTAATCTAAACTTCTTGTTCCTTATTTAGCAAATTCAGAGTCCTCTGCAGTTTTCCCTGTTCCATCTTCTTCTCATGTCCACATGAGAATATCATGTGTGATGCTGCATCAGACACCTCCGTCACCTTCCTGCAAAGAGCTCTTCTTCATCAATAGTGTTGTCGGTCAGTCCTTCCAAACTGCTAAGTTCTCCTTGAAGTAACTAAAAAACTAATTACAGCTAGAGTGATAAATCTATTGCACCTGCACATTTTTAAAGTGGTTTAGAGGGGAGAGAAAACTCCTAATTAGTGCCTGATAGACAGTGCAGCGCTTGCAATATTGAGGATCAAAGAGTTTAGTTTGAAAGGCTTCAGTACCTGCATCCTGGGAATGTAACCACCATGGCCCAAAACAGTCTGAATTAATTACTCTACAGCACAACTCAACTTTACGTGCACTTCCAAAAAACGCTAGTAAGAAACAATATTGTTACAGTAAGAGTGAAATGCTGGTGAAGACGACCTCCAGTGCAAGAGCTTAATCCAGCTCTTGCCCTAACTGAAATAAATTCCTTCTCCTCCTCTCCAAGACATCAATAGGCAAAAAGCAGCAATATGTTTAAATTGAACTAGAACCCTTTTTGTACAGAATGAACCTGTACTGAAACACAGCCTGTTCTTCCATATATATATATATATATCCTCATGGATGTAAGAGCTTTGATTTTTTCTGTCCTCTCTAGTCACATGAGCGAACCGTATTTCATGAGATTTATGCCGTGTTGTTGCTATTATATATGTATCTTTACACGCAAATATCTATACTTCTCCAATTCCTAACGCGGCTTCCCAGACCCTACACCAAGGATGACAATGGGGCTGCACAGAGGTCTGCCATGAAGCCCACGCGCTGCCGACGTCCTGTGTTGCGGGCTGGAGCACAGGGGCACTTGGCAGAGAAAGGGCCCAGCTCCATCCCGCCTTCCCTCCTGCGCGCTCATTAAATAGATCCATGTATACCCACTCGGAAAGGCCTCCTCCAATAACAAGTATTTTAGATTTTCTAAATACAGAATCTCCAAAGTCAATTAGCCCCCCCCCCACCATCAGTCTAGAATACGCTTAACGAAGTCTTCTGAAAGGTTGCTTAGATAAGCCAAGCGCTCTACAAAACTGCATGGTATTTTTAACAGAGCTGCAACTGAAGCTTTGTAGGCAGCTAGCAAAGAACTCCTTGTAACCTGGTATTTAACTAAAGCTAATTTGAGATATTGCAGCTTCATTTGGAACACGCTTAGTTTTTCTGGTTTACTTCCTTTAGTCAGCTCCTAGTATAATGTTGAATTAACCTATCACAAGACAACTCAAAAAACTTCCAAATGAATAAAAATCCTTCTATGATGTTAAACAGAAATAATATTTCATCTGCAAAGATATTTCCCCCTGAAGGAACTAGTTCAGTACATCTGTTACATCAGTGTCTAAACATGAGTAAAATACAGTTTATATTTGTATTAAAATTGAAATCTTGCCAATCTGTCCAAATGCTTTCTTAATTAACTATCTCAAACAACTACGACTGGAAAGTTAGGAATTCATATTGTCTCGATGTCCTTAGGGATGGTGCATTGGTGCCACAGGAGGGTACCCTGCACTGCCCGTGGCGCCGCAGGATGCCGGCAGCACAGCCCAACTCCAGGCACGGCGCCTGTTCTACCTCCTTCAGCAGGAATAATATTGATGTTTCTTTTCTGCATACTTAAAGTAGCCAAAACCAAGAGGAAAAGCTGGATTTCCTGTGCATCTTGCCCTCTTTTTTTTAGTAATTGAGATTGAAGATCTAAAAGGGGAGTTGCACAAAATAGAGTTGCACCAAGAACATAGGACTTTCCTTTTGAATATTTTTATCGCCCAGCAGTGGAAACTGTTTTTGGTGTTTGAAGTGCAAAACGAACAGAGCACATTCACACTCTTTCACTTCTCATCTTTAAATTACTACCTCTCTAACTTCCCTGCCTCTCTGTGCTGTTTTTCCTTTTTCCTCTTCACTAGTGAATGACAAAGGCTTTTTTAGCCCTTATACAGCTACAATTTGCTTGCACTGGGGCCAATAAAAATGATCGAAGGCTACAGCTTATTTACCAATGACTTATTAGCTTCAGTGAGAAAAACAAGAGAACTGAGGGAGCGTGCAGAGGAATTTGTATTACATTTGTCCTTTGAGTAAAAGGACAAAGGTGCAAACTACTTCTCAGGTTAAAAAAAGAACAATTCAAATCAAGTGTTTTCTTCCACGGACACAGAATATTATGTAGCAGCTCCTGAAATAATGCGGGATCTCCATTCTCTTCTGCCAAGTCATGCCCTTGAAGTCAGCCTAGTAGCATTTTCAGTGGCTTGAGACGACCGGTACAGGGGGTGTGGGTGTGGGGGGGCAGCTCTCAAGGGAAGTGTTCTTTTGTCAGTAGAAAAGCAATGGCAGGTGATTGCTCCTGAAAAGCAAAGTGCCAGAAGTGGCTTTTGTTTCTGGATGCCCCAGTGTTTGCTGAAGCTGGTGTGTCCTGAAACTGGCCATTTTAGTCCTCTATAGAATATCCACTTCTCGGTGCAGTGTCGCTGCCCACCCGGAGGCCGAACTTCCCGCAGCGGCAGCGGGCGCGTAAGTGCCGGGCACAGGGGCACACGGGCTCCCCTGCAGCCCCGCTGCCTCCAGGGGCCCCCCGGCGCTCCCTGGCCCCGGCACGTTGTCACCGCGGCACTGACACGGACGGTCGCGGCTCTGACGCCACCTTTCCTGACGCGAGCCAGAGGCAAGTTGCAAAGCAAGGAGTAGTTAAGAGTGCGGTGAGATTAGAGCAGTTTCAAGATTTTATTTCCTTTTTCCTGTGACTGGAATAGCTGCTTGCAAAAAGTTGCGGGGCTTGGAATTATTTTCAAGTAACAAATGAACCTACCTGAAGTTATCCCTATGAAAACAAGGAGCAGTAAATTCCAAAAAGATCAGTTAATTGTGATTATTTAATGTCACTTGTAGCCTAATATCTGGAATATGGTTAGGTACAAAAAAGATGAAAATAAAAAAGTAAACTTTAATCTTTCCACTGTAAAAGTGCAATTAACACAGGAAAAGCTTTTGTAAAAGTTTTTAAATTGACCAGCAATACAGGAGCATAACAGATACGCTGCCTACATTAAAGTTAATGCACATTTTATTTTCTGTTCATTTTGAATAAGCTTGGTAGTCGATAAAGTTTTACTGTCAACATGATTATGGTACATACATCCAAAATTGCGTAGCATAATTGCTGCCATAGTTTTTAGTTTTAGTGATTTTAACAAACTTTAGCAATACAACAAGAAGACCCCAAAAGTTCAAAAAATAATTAACACCATAAAACCTTGTATCAAGTGAATGTGCATAAAGTCCCTGCCCTGCACTGCTTTCTCCAGAATTCTTTAGCTAGCTCTCCAAAGAGGTTTGCCATATATTTACCATAATAAACATTTTTCCTTTACAGTACTTTTCTGGAACAAGATTTACATTTACGGTATTTCATGCATTACATATTCACAATTTGGAAAGAAAGGGAAGGCCTTCATACATGTCAGCCTTTAACCTTAACCAGTCACTAAATTTCTGCAATGTTGTTTTTTCTTGTGTTAAAATTTTTGCAGCTTTTCTCAGTTTTTCTTCATTTCGTTCTAAATAACGAATTCCATCTGTCTGCAGCTGATTAAGCTTCTCTTTTCGATTTTCATCCAGGGCTATGTCTTCATTCATAAGAGGGTTAAATCTGAAATAGGTATCCGGAGGTAACAGCGCATCCAACATGGTGTGAACTTCTGTGTTTAAAACAAATGTAGGAAATTGTTATATTTAAATGAGACACACAAATATTCTGACGATCTCTGAACTGTAAGTGACCTGAAGTGACACCTGAAGTGTAAATATGTGCTGCTTTGCCGAGTAGATGTTTTTCCATGCCAGCAGCTTAGGAAAAAACCCTAATGAGAGAAGGTTTACAAATGATCCCTGGAAAGCTTCACCTTTTATTCCAAAACAACTTCATGGCTATGCCAAGAAGAAGGCTTTGCAGCTGGCCACAAGCTGATTTTAAATGTCCATTCGAATCCTTTGGAGACAGAGCAGCAATAGAGCACACCTACACACTGCCATTACCCAGGGTTGGTTACGCTGAGCACCAACAGGAGCGGGCGTTACGGAACCAACGGCAGCGTGTTCTTCTCTAACATCAAAGACTGCACTGAAAAATAAGCAGTTTTAACAGTCTCTTTTATTTGTCATTAATTCTTTTTTTTTTACTACAGATTTTTTTTGGATTTAGTATTGCTTCAAGTTAAACTTTCCTGGTAAATTCTAAAAGTTCACGAAACAAGTATAGTAAGAAACTGGTTAGGTAATATATTTATATATCCTTTCTTTCAGCTCCTATACCTTCTTTTCTATAATCTATTTTCTCTCTCCTTTTCTCTTTGTTAGCTCTTCACTTATCTTCCACATCCACAACTCTTCACCTTTCTGTTCTCTATTAGTTCCTCTTCTTACCACTGTCTTTCATCCTTTTAAACATCTATCTTTATATAAGAGTTTTAAAGTGAAAAACATCATGAATGAGATGGTAAGTCCCATAGTTTTGCCTGAAATCTTCTCTCTGGTCCTTCCTCCTGTGAATTACTCAGCTGTGTTCTTGTCTCACCATCTCCTTTATATCTTGTTCTATTTAATACATCCCTCTTTTCCCTTCATAATATAACACCCCATTTCCTCAAGTCTACTGTGTAAAGCCCCTTTTTCCATTTTCTCTCCTTTGGTCTCCACAATGAGATCCACAAGGATCTCTCCTTGATATATTTTGATCAACATTAATCAATTCACTATGAACCTCAGCTTTTCTTCTTTTCTTTTCTTTTCTTTTCTTTTCTTTTCTTTTCTTTTCTTTTCTTTTCTTTTCTTTTCTTTTCTTTTCTTTTCTTTTCTTTTCTTTTCCTTTCCTTTCCTTTTCCTTTTCTCCTCAGTTTACAGAAATGAAACAGCTAATGATAGAGTAATAAGATATTCCCAATCTAGGATTAGAGTTTATTTTTGAAACCACATGCTTTGCTCCTCCTGACATCAGTGGAAATCATACACGTTTGCAGACACTAATAGGATAAAACATCAACTTTACATAAATTGGCAATAAGAAACATGCGTGAAACATAGCAGACATGCACAAAATAATAAAATAGTTTGATGAAAATAACTCACTGAGAACAACCATTTAAATTCTACTTCTGTCTACATTTAATTTTGGTCTAAATGAAGTCTGAGATCTTGCTATGGGTAGGATTGCTCTCTGAACTGAAACTGAAGAATCACAAGCAATTAAAAACACAATAAAAATACATCTTGGAACACTAACCTTCTGTATCAGTTGCACTGCTGATAACATTTGTGAGTTTGGCTTTCAAACTGGTGTATGTGACATGCGTCTTCCCTTCACTCTCGTATCGGCCAGTGCCCAGTGACACCAGACACTGCAGCGGGACATTTGGCCACAGACACTTGCATTCGTGAACTGCCAGTGCGGAAGGATTATTAAGAAGCAGACCTCCGTCCTGCGAAACAAAAACATATATATTACTATTATCCGTATCATATAGTCCTAAAAGAAATTGCAACTATAATGTACACAGTACCCATAGCACTAAAATGGCTAAACATTCAAATGAAACAGGCGATCAGTGTGTTTTAGCGCCGCTGTTCGCTTTGGGCTGCGCAGCAGCTGGGGCTTCCCGGGCTCCCGGCTGCGGTTCTGCTCCGCGCAGCAGCGCACAGGAGACGTGGGCTGAGCCTCTCAGCAAGCCGTGACCTCATCTTCCAAACACCTTGCAGGTAACACAGGTAGAAACACAGAAAAGAAGTGGATTTTTGAGACCGCTTCAGGTGCTTATCCGAGTGCCCAGGCAGGCTGCTGAACTAAAGTAGGCTGAAAAATGATTTGCTGGGCTACTTAAGGAGTCCCATTTTCCTGTTTGGGCCCGTTCTGCGCTTGCCAGTGACCGTGTAGACGTGATGGGCTGCACAGCGGTACAGAGCTGTCCTCCCCCGGTCAATACGGCTGTAACGGGCCAGCCCCACTGCAAAACCCCTGCCCCTCGCAAAAGCTGTAAGCAGCACAGTCACCAGGAGGCTGCTACTCCTAGGGACTGCCGTGTGCCTGAGAGCAAGCAAACCAACCCAAACCAGACCAAGCCAACCCAAACCAGACCAAACCAACCCAAACCAGACCAAACCACCACCATGTCTTTCTGCTTTTCTTTTTGCTAAGCTAAGAAACTTTCTTCTGAGTTTAGGAATGAGCTCACAGGCTCTCCTGGCACAGGCAGTTCCCAGTGCAGAAGGGAACACTTAATCAGGGCATCTCCGCTGCCTGGGCACATACAAGAAGATAAGGGGTGCCCGCTCCCGCCCAGCGCCATCTCTCCACTCTAAAGCAGCCCAAGCTGCTGCTTGTCGCCCGCGTGTCTCCGAAGCCGCTGTATGAAATCCCCTGTGCGTGCGAGTGCGTAGGCGGCACAAACACGCAGAGGCTTCGGTTTCTGGGGCCTCTGATGTTAAGAAGAGTAAATAGTCACAGCAGAGAATAAAGATTTTGCATCCATTCAAAATCTCTATAATAAAATGCTAGAAATGGGAAAGAAAAAGAATATGGACTATAATACACAATCTACGAAAGCTCCCTATCCTAAAACCTGACCAGCACGTTACAAGAATAATAAAAAAGTCAAGCTCCTCAGGAGTAGCTTGGAGTAATAAGTCTTCAGGCATTGACACACATTTAACAGAAACCCCTTTTAACTGCAGCTGTGATAAATAAGTAAAAACAGGATTATTGAGGGATTTTTATATATTATATATATTATTAGGCTTTCATTTCAATCTACAAAAGCTTTTTGAACTCATTCTGGACTACTGTCCAATTTGCTCAAGACTCTGCTAAAATGAATGGCCTCTTCAGTGCCTACTGACCTTGCCTGTGTTTAAATTAGATTCTGCACAGAAAGCTAAATGCAAGGATGTTTTTGTCCTTTGTATAAGTCTCCAAGGAGCATAATCTAAAATCCTAATACTTGCTGTGGTGCTTACTTTTTCTTTTTTTAATTCTAACTTAAAATAATGCTTACCAAGTAATTTCCACTGATCTTGTCAATATAATTTAATTAAACATGATTTCTTCACCATGGGAAAGGTTGGTGTTATCAGAAGATAGGATGTATTTCATATGGGAATATGTGGCATTTCTATCATATTGACGAGTAAAAGATCCAAAGAAGACTACATAAACTACATATGCCCACACACCCCAAATATCTATCAGAATGATAACAGCCTTGCAGAATATATTTAAATATACTCCAGTTCAAGTTTATTGAAATTAAATATCCATACCTGTTGACTTCTAAATTAAAACACATTTTACATAACTTTTAGCATTTCTATAGGTACACCTCTTTCTTGGAAAGTCAGAAGAAAGATTCAATGAGGAAAGGAATGGATTTTTTCTGTCCCTGCAAGCAGATCACAGCTGATACTGACGATGCTCCTATGAACATTGTGTTTCCCTGTCAGCTCACTCTGTCACACTCTGATCCTCACCATACCGCTTTCTCTTACAGTGGTCACTTGAGGAGGAGTAAATGATGTTCCAGTTACACTGAAACCAGAACATCTTCCAGAGATGCTGTTCCAAGCCTTTTAAAGATTCTGTAAAGAAAATACTGGAAAAAATTATCTAATCCATATTTTGCAACCACTGTGTGCCCATCACTGAGAGAGCAGGGGAACAAGTGACAAGCTGCCCTGACAGTCTGTGAACTATGGGGACTTCCCATGACTAAAATTGCATTTGCACAGTAATGCATTTCAGAACATTTATGTGTATATATATATATGTATACACACAGTGATTTAACAACTACAAGCACCAATGAGACGTGCAAAATGCATCTGCACAACGCAGCCTTCAAGGTAAGTGTATCGCTGCATCCTTCTGCCCATTATCTGTTTTATTCAATATATTTTCAGAATGCAATTTAAATGTCACAGATCCATATTAGCATAGCATATCTGCTCCCTCAAGCCTTCAAATAATAAAAATATTACAAAGGAGAAAGTGTCTTTGCTTTATGTCACATACAGGGGAATAAAAATTAGCTTGTTGATGTAAGTTTACATTTTAAATGTTACTATAATCTTCAGATGCAATTCCACTTCAGTGAATACTATGAACAGCCTCAAATCTTTTCTACTCCTACTAAATTTATCACTTCCTTTCTGACAGACCAGTTAGTTTCCCATTTTGCGGGCATTATGAGATGGAGTGCCACGGCGCAGCACCCACGCACGCGCAGAGGGAGCAGGACAAGCGGAGCGGCACGGCAGATGCGCCGCGTTGCCCGCGTACGCTTGCAGCCACAAACGCTAACATCACACCGGGCCGGAGGACGTGGCCAGCAGGTCCCGGGAAGGGGGTATTGCCCTCCACTTTGTGTGCGCGGCGCCGCACTGGGCATCTGCGTCCGGTTTGGATGCCCCATTCCAAGGCCCTGAAAAACAGGAACGAGGGCAGTGCCGAAGCACTGAGATGGCTCGAGGGCTAAAGGCCATCACAGCATGGCTGAGGTTGGAAGGGACCTCTAGAGATCATCTGGTCCAAGCCCCCTGCTCCAGCAGGGACACCCAGAGCACGGGGCACAGGGCGGCATCCAGGCGGGTTTGGGAGATCTCCAGAGAAGGAGCCTGCACAGCCTCTCTGGGCAGCCTGTGCCAGGGCTCTGGCACCCTCACAGCAAAGAAGTTCTTCCTCACATGGAGGTGGAACTGCCTGGGTTTCAACTTGCACTCATCACCCCTTGTCCTATCACAGGCAAAGGAGGGACCCGGGGAACCGCGTTTGTTCAGTCCGGGGGCAGGGGAGCTCTGGCCGAGTCTCCCCACCGGCTCCTGCCCGCGCCGCCCGTCTCGCCAGGCTCTCTGGGCCGTCCTCGCCACGTGCCCCCCGCACTCCCCTCCCACGCAGCAGGGGCGGGCGCGCGAGGCACCTTCCCCCCTTGCGCAGCCCGCGCGGGTCTCGCCAGGAGAACCCTCCACGCCCGCCTGCTGCTGCTGCTGCGGCCCGTACAGGGGCACCCACGGCACGCGTCCCAGCGGGGCGAGCCACGCGCGAGGGCCCCACGCCACGCGGCCCAGCCCGCAAGGGAGCGTCACCTAAGCAGGTGCTGAAAGGGGCGAGCAACTACCCCGGGGCATCAGCGACATGCAGGCCCTCGAAAGCAGCTTTTTTTTTTTTTTTTTTTTTTTTATTTCCACTAGAAACAATGGAAGTAATGAAATGAATATTAAGAGGGAGCTTAATACATCTATAAACAGGCATATCTGTGACAGTAAAGCAGTGAACTCGGGGACGGAGAGATTACTCTGTCTTACACCATGGCTTTCCTGGCAGCAAACGTGCAATCGCTATGTCTTGCTTAGCAATGTATGAACTAACTCCTAAATGAACTTCAGCGAATGTTTTTCCACACAAGTTTTTTCCAAAAAGCATTCATTTTGCAACTACAACCATATTTTTAGGGTCTAGTGATGATTAGCTGGAAGTCTAAAGCTGTAGCTAATATTTTCTATAAATATTCTGATAGTTGCAAAATAACCAGGACAGGCTCCCTCATGATTTGACTGCTAGGTCATAAATTACTTAAAATGGGGGGGAAAAAAAAAAGCACCTTTTGTAGGTACATACCTCAAAAGGTGAAGATATCCCCTTTTCCCAATTCAGTGGATAAAGAAAGGCCTGATTAAACATTAAGAGTTAAACAGAGACAAATTCTACAACCAGGAGGAAAACACCACTGAAAATCTCAAAGATGGCAAGAATTGTGAATATGCATAAGAACATGATTCTAATACTAAAGTCCATAAAAATAGTTATTAAACTTAAGATGGTTAAAAAAAGTCATACTTTACTATGGCCAGTTGTTTTTTTTCTTATAAAGTTCAGAACGCCCTGCGCATTCATACCCGTCATTACATTTCCTAATTTTGTCAGCTTCAAGTTGTGCCTCATAATGGTTCTGAGCACCATCCTGTGTTCTACTGAAATTATGCTAAACTTTGTGAAGAAAATAAAAATCCAGCACTGGGTGAGGGATACATGACTTGGGGAAGCCAAGTCTGATATTTGGAAGCCGAGTTTGTTGGCTCCATAGTAACCATTTCACCTCACTGCCCATGCAGACATGCTTTGCATTTTAGTTCACTTTTACAGAGTTGCTCTGTTTACTTTCCTTGTATCTGTGAAAAAGCGGAGACAGAATTAGTACAAGGCTATCATCACAGGCTAAGACAAGACTTTGAATGGACTTTTGAAAAGTATTTTTCAAATCCTGCGTTTAAAATCAACACAAAAATAATGAACACATGCTGATTAAAAATAATGCTTACTGCTTTAAATGAAGAGCTTGAAGTGCTTTTGCACTATTACAAGGTTTTTTTTTTTTTTTATTAGAGAATAGAAATCTTTAATCTAAAAACATTTACTCTAGCTTCCATAAATAAAACCAGTAAGCCTTGCTGTTTTGTAAAATCATCTTGACACAGCTCTGTAAGTGGCAGCAAATATCCTCAAAGCAGAAAACAGGATTAAGAAATAAGAGGGTTATTTTACTACCTGTGAGATCTACTCAGGTAACAAATATAAACATAGATTATAAATTTAGATTTAATTGTATAATGAACTAGTCCCTACAGTGATGACTACAAATACACTCTCTCAACATAAAGGTGATTGCACTGAACTTTGAAAGACTATTAATTTTTTAGGTAAATTACAGTTCTCCTCTTGGGAGTAGTAAGTCAGTTTGGTTACACAGCTGCTGAGGACAAAACTGTTGAAGAGGAGCTTCCAACAAACACAGGAAATCTTTATGTCCTTCCTCACACAAACTACTTCTGAGTCTATAAAATATTGTTACAAATATGTAAGTGGAGAAGATTTGTTTTATCTTTATTTTGAAGCTAGTAGTGCAACATAGTGCCAATAATTATAACAGATGAGTCTAAAACAGGGATTTTAGACACGATGTTTTAGCTTCATTCTAACGGTAGGTCTGTTCCACTTTGGTGCACATGAGATGAGAAGGAAAATCATCTAATTACTAAAATTACTTTTCTATGTAACATACAATGACCTAATGTTAGTTAGCTCTTTACAAAGATAAGGCATTTCATCTAATTTATTTGAAGAAAATGACTAATGCTCCATCTTCATGCTAACAGACATGCCAGTAGGTCACTAAATACAATTTATAATGCATTCTGCACATTGCTGCTCCCTAAAGAGACCTTAGTTGGTGACAGATACTAATTTATTTCTTCTAAATTGTTAGAGATGTGTAGGAAGAATGAGCCAATTCCTTCACCTACAGAGAAGATACATCTTCTGCCCATTACTTTTTAAGGTTATCTATAAATTAAGTCAAAAACAATTTTTCTGCAGACACTAGGAAAAATTTCAAAACTGTGATAATTGCTCAGTATTGAAAAAAATGGAAAAAAATGATTCCCCTTGAACAAATGGAAAAAAATCTTTTAGATATTTTGTACTACACTGTTTACATACACAAAAAAAAATTAATGTAACAAATGCCACCCTAAATGCTTCACAGAGCTCATCAGTGTTATTGCTAATATGAACCAACAATTCAGTACTTTATTTTACATTAGTCATGTTTGCATTTGATACATCTTCAGTCTGAGCGGTCTACAGAGGTGGCTGCTTGGTGATTATCTTATCAACTCATCCCAGTTAGTCATTAATTCAAAGAAAATGCCCAGCTGCCCAGAAAACACTAAAGAATTTACATTTGTATGTCAGATAGAGAAACATACTCCTGCAGCTTATTGATGAAGACTTGCTAAATATTAGCAGACACTGTGAAAGAAAAGGTTATTGGTCAATAAGCTGTCAGGTATTTCATTTAAAAATTTTACAGTTGAGAAATAACTGGCTAGTGAGATGGACAGCAGTCTATACTGAATGAAAAGCTCTTGGGCTGGGGACTGCTTTTATAAGAGAATTATTCAAATGCTGATTTTGGGCTCATCTACTTCATTATTTTCCCAAATCTATACTGTGCTAATGGAATCTGTTACTACAAAAATTAAAAGGTATTATAAATACAGAGGCTTTGGTGAGAATAGAGTATGACCTTGAGGTCTGGGGAAACTCAAATGAGATTATGTATAATGAAAGAAAGTGCTTAAAAATAGGAAGCTGTCCTCTGCAGAGCAAACCTGGAATCACACAGACCAAAAAGGAGAAAGACTGGAATAGAGAACTTCCATGGAATGACTTGGGACCACTGTACGGAGTGGCTGTTGAAAAGGCAAATGTATTTTTTTGCTGCATCTTGTCTGAAAAAAAGGGAAGCATAGGACACAGTAAAGAAAACATCTAAAAGGCCCCTAGTGTTCCAGCCTGATCAAATTCTTTGGATTCTGCTTCTAATTTCAAAATGCTTATTTTGCAATCATCCCACCCTGCACAGTATGTGCTGGGCCAGGCCAAGGCGCAGTGAAGGGCCCAGTCTGGAGGAAGACGCCTCCAGCTGGAGCAGGTGCGGCCCAGGGCTACTAGTCTGGGTGCAGCAGAACACAGAGCCCTTTTTTAAGGTTGAGACGTCTTGGCATATTTACGCTAGCAAAATGAAAAAGTGTATGAGTGCTTTCTATAAACACATCAGAAGCGTAAATACTACAAAAAGGAGAGTTAATTAAACCAGAGAATGGTACTGGCATGGGAAAAATAGCTATCAATTAGCTATGAATAGACACTAAAAAAATCGGAAATTTTCTGGCTATCGGAAAAATGGGAACTTGAAGTAACTTTCTACAAGGGTAGCAGAAGCAAAGACAGCGTTATGTGCTTATGAACTAGGCTGTATGATGTAGTTGGCAACCATGACAGAGAGCTGGACTTAGCCCAAGAGAAACTGTTTAGTTCTACACTTCATCATTTTCTTCCCTAAGGAAATGCCTGCTGAAATAATTCTGAAAGGATCTGCAGCCAAAAGTCTAAAATATATTTATGCCTCTGTTTTTAGTAGCAAAGTTTTTTTTTTTTTTTTTTTTTTTTTAATAAAAGTAAAGAGTCTTTGAAGTTATCTCCAACCTTTTGGGGATTGGGAAAACTGGCATAACAGATTAATCTTTGCATTGCAAGTGGAGCTCAGCACAGGAAATAAGGCACAGACATTGTGCCTTATTCAAGTACTGTGAATATACTGGGTATTAAACTAATCAACTTTATGCATATTTTGCCTATGTGCTGAAAACTAACAGTATCACAGCAGTAAGATCTACATCTATGATCTATGAGGAAAAAAAAAAAGTGCAGTCTCCTAAACAGCAAAACAGAAGGGAAATTAGAGTAGATGGTGGCTGACAAAACTGATAGCATGGTAGATACTTCACATTATACACAGACCACTATATATACCACAATCAAATCTTCCTTAAGAGAGGAGCTAACAAGGTATCCATAGTTACTCTTTGTTTATGATATTCATGCAGATAAAATCCTAAGGCTATTTCCCATGGAAATATGGTCCCAGGCAAGTTAGTACTATACAAACAGACAATCTGGAAAAAAAAGTAAGATTTCAAGACACCAAGAATTAACTATGAATATTTCTTTTGGCTCTCCTCAGAAATGGTGGCCAGTAAGATCAGAACTTGACAGCATCAGTCCACATGGACTCTACATTGGTTATTGAATGAACTTAGCTTTTACTTGATCACTGTACCGACAGCCTTTGATTTTACAAGATTGTTTTGCATTAATTATTAGCTGGTGAGCAGTGTGAATGAAGATATCTGGACTCCCAAGTCCAAGAAAAAAAAAAAACACACACACATACACATACATACACACATACAGGGAGAGAGTGCATTCATTCCGAGGTGATTCTTTTAATCATTCTGAAAATTACACTTATATCATAGTGTCACTTCATAGATACTATGAAGTAGATGAAAACTATAATGCTTTCAAGTTAAGTACCTAAAGAAAGCACACTCAGTTTTGTTCCACAAAACAAACCTTCACAAAACACTTCACTTGGCAGGTCCCCACGGGAACCCTGCAAGCAGCCTGCTCTGCAAAGCGACCCCGGTAAGCAGAGCAATTTAGGGAAGGCTGGTAAACTGCATCATATACATCCACATCAAAAGCCTCTAACCAAACCTCTGTCTGCAAGAGAAAAAATAAACACATCTCCACGTAGCTGGCACGTGCCAGGAAATTCTCCCTTCCTTAAACAGGAGATGATTTTGCCTCAAAGGCTGCAGGAAAATGTTTATGGCAACAGCTAGGCAGAGAAAGAAATATTTATTTCTATCATTGTGAGAACAAGATATACCTATTAAATCACAGTCTGTGTAGCTCGAGTGCATGCTGATCACCATGGCATATCCTAAGAATGAAAAGAACTTCAATGTGACCTATATTCTATGTCTTCTTAGAGCCTGGGAAGCACCCTTGAATCTAATTTTAAAAGCTACCATGTAAAACCAATTAGGGTAGGATCCACTAAGCACATCACTCTTAAAGGCCTGGCCTGTAACAGATTACAAAGAGGAAACAGCTTTCCAGAAATACTATCTAATAAAAGGATAAAAATAGTCTTAAATACTATCAATCATCTCTGTTATCAAGATGAAACTTGAAAGTTTAGTTACAGTATATTATGCTTCACTTTCGCTCCTTATATCTAAACACTCGTGGGTTGTAGTGTCCCCACACACACTGTCACAGCCGCATTCGTAAAGCTCCACCATCAGGTTAGATGCCAACATTTTAACCAACTTGCTAAAAAATCTTCCTCAAAGTAGGTCCAGAAGAAATAAGTTTGTGACCACTAGCACAAGTCAGTGCCAGTATTTTAATACAATTTTTAAGTAGCAATGAAACCATGTGAAATTATCAAGGAGAAAAAAAACAAAACAAAAAAACCAAAAATCCCCTTTTTATTAAGTTGAGTATATTTTATTTTGAGAGGAGAAGAAAAAAGTTCCTTAAATCCCCTCTCCATCCTGCTGCCTTTTAATTAATCTGTTGGCACAAATTTATTTTTTTCTGTTAAACCTAGCAAATGAAGTGTGCGTAATGATTTTGTTAAATGCTAAATTGCTCTATTATTTCACTGGCAATTTTCTTAAATCACCACGCTGCCTACTGAAGTGGCCTTACAGAGCAGGCTGTAAAAGGAATGCCTCTCACTCTACACAAAAAAAGAGGAACAGAAATAAGAACCAATCCAACCTCTGTGGGAAGCGCGGGTGGGAAAGCACTTGTTTTAAGAGCCGGGAGAGGTTAAGAGATGATCGGGGCTTCATAAATAGAGGTTAATATAAAAAAAGCTGACACATGTGGCAATACAGCTTGTATACTGTGACATCAGGACTTGGTCTCTCTCGACTTGCATGGTTCCTGGAGAAGCATGTTACAGGGATTAAATCCCTTTGAATGTTAATGTATTCCTCTTTTGAACCACAAAGAATATTAATCCTCCTCCCCTCATCTACCAACAGCTGCACTGTTTTTTTCCTACTTGACTGAGTGGAGCTGGATAGCATGGCACGATTGAGCCAAATGTAAACATTGCTATTTTTTTTTCTGAACTACTTACTTTTTGGGGAAATTTGTCAGCTTATCTACAATACAAATAAGAATAAATGTTTAGGCACCTACAAGTGTCATCTTTAACTATTATGCTAAAAGAGTTATAGAAATAACTATTTATTACCATAATTTATTACCTTAATCATAAGTTAAGACACTTTACAATCCCCTTGAACATTTACCAGAAGGCCATACTGGAATGATCCCAGAGAAAGGGCACGCACATGTTGCTCACAAACACTCACATATACATGAATACAGGTATGTATGGAAAAGTGAGGGTTAAAATGAAAAACAGATACAACTGAGACATGATTCTGACATACATGCTTAGAGTTATACCCAGAATTTTTAAGACCTCTACACATACCTCTCAAACAACTACTTTATGCAGGAGTAGGACTCTGGTTTCAACAAAAGCCACGTAAAAGAGGAAGATAGACAAGCTGACTATAAAAAAAATTATCATAAAAAAAATTATCAAGTTTTTGTCGTCAGAATACTTATTTTCATACATTTGATGTCAGATCAGCTGCCACAGTGCTTTTCATTCAGATTTGAAGGTAGAACTGAGTGATAAGACAATGCAAAAACCCTTTCCCCTATATAATCCTTTACAGTCTCAAGCTTCAAAGACAGGAACTAGAAACCATTTTATTTACTATTTTGAGGTTACATGGGCATTTTACCATCATTTTCACAAGTGGCCTCTAGCCTTTGAATTGTTTAGAAATATCAACACTGCAAAAACAGACTATGAAAGTTAATACGGAAACAGCATAATTAATGATAAAAAAGAGATTATGTTGATGTAGTATAGTATAGTATACTATACTAGTATACTATACTAGTATAAATTTCCAATCCTTTAAAAAAAATCTTCAAAAAAACACATCATCTTTCTGATACTGTACTACAACACTGAAGCCTACGGCATAATTGTAATTTATTACTTAAAATTAATGCATACTGCACTGATGCATTTTACGAAAGCCATGCTCCTACTGAGAGCGTCTCGCTCCCAGTTATATAACATTACGCTTCTTTCATTGCTGTATTTCAAATGCAGCCTGATCTGCTGGACTGTGTAAGCTCAGAGTGATAAAATGGGGAAGAACAAGTATTTCCACACAAACTACAAGTGTTAGCATGACATTTGATCCAGCAAGGAATTTAACATGACAACTAGAGTGAACGAAACAACTTAATCCTAGCAGTTTTACAATAATGACCCTAAATGAATACCCACTACCTCATGCTTAGTCTTTCTTAGGAGCTGCGACTGAGAACTGAATAGAATGTTCAACCTCTTTAAAATCTAAAGCCTGAAGGTTAGTAAAAAAGTTACCATAAACGATTGCATTTACTGTTCTATGTATTTTAAAATGTATTTATGCATACACTTTGTCTTTAATTCAAATGCCCATAAGAATATAAGACTCAAGGGTCACCTTGGATTCTTTTTCAGAGATAAAATACTTGATTGCCTTGCATTTTCATGGAGGTACCATTACTCCTAAGAACATCAGGACAGCAGTCTGTTGAATGGAGACTCTTACCCCACGGTTAAAACAAGGCAGTTTTGAGGTGGCTTGCACATGAACTGGTAGAAGTGTAAACTGGGATAAAAATCTGCATGAAGATTCTATAGCACTCGTCATGTAGCAGTTTGCTACCCCGCAGTCCATTAAAAACCAAGCACATCTCAGACAAAATAGCAAACTACGTAAATACTGATGTGGTAAGACGAGTGCAGTCTGGATAAAGACAAACATGAAACACAAGATGATAGTCTTTGGATTCTAAAAGAACTAAAAATGTTTGAACACAGTGCATGGGTGGTAGAGAGATTTTCACATAAGGTGAAAGTTTAAAAGTGATCAGTTTATCCTCTAGTTCTACTGCAGTAGATGGTTTTAGTACTGAAACACTTAGGCCTTCACAGCTGACAAAAGTGAAAGCATTCAAGCCAAGAAAGTATAAAGACTTGGAACCTTTTAAGTGTGAATCACACAGAATTGACCAAACCATATCCTGAGCTTTGCTTTCTAATAATTAAAATGCATCTAGTAACATGTTTTAACAAAAAGAGTTGTGACTTGTTGAAACGATATTGAAAAGTCTGTGTGGAATGGCTTGTCCACAAAGAGGCTGGAATAAGGAAAAATGAGTTAGATGCCAGTCTAGGTCTACACATCTGAAAATACCGGACCTGATTCTTGTTAAGACTAATCATCCCTTTACATTCTCTACTCCCATGAATTGAGCTTAAAGTGAATACAATTGGTGAAATAAACATCCACCTTCCAGCATTTCTGGCAATAAAAACCTACCACTACAGTCTTGCAAATCTGGCAGTAAAAATGATGTTAAGATAAATAATTGTCTAAGTCCTGCACAGAAGAAGGAAATCATTGTTTTGTTTAGCTGTTCTTCATACAGCAGCAAAACTAGACTTTGATGTGCCCTCAGATTAATGAAAGAGGGGGTGGGAAAGGTGAGACAAGGAAGAAAAGTTCCACACACAGCTTAACACAGACCCATTCAAGCAGTTAAGAAGTGGCCTGGAAGAGCTCCAAAGGATAAAGGACTTCCCAGTTCTGCTTGACCAGGTGGAAGGTGACCATGTTTTGGGATCTCAAGCAGTGTTAGTGTTGGGATATATGATGTGCGACTCCATTTTTTTAAGCTTTAAAAAAAAAAAACCAACAAAAAAAACCACCCTTTGTGCTTATTTCAGGTTGTATTTGGTATTTAAAAATAAATAAAATGAGAAAACAACACACTAAGAAAATGGGAAAACTCGTAGAGTTTTGTTGATGCAGTAGAACCACCCTACTCTCCATAGCACCACATCTCCCCCAGTTTATGCAGAATTTTAGTGATGTTCAATTTATGTATCAGAATATTCCATCTCTTTATGAATGCTAATTCAAAATACAGCCTAAATTTTGAGATTATTTTAAACCATTATATACTCTCTGAATATTTAATGTTTTTGCAATGCACATGTGAAGCTACCTGTTAATCACTGAAGAAAAAAAATATTCTTTCACTATTTGGTCTTACGCTTACTAGTTACTCAAGCATTACTTACAAGCATTACACTGTGCTACTGAGTTTATACAGCCTTTTAATGGGCACCATGAGAAATTCAGCATGCAATCCTGGTACAACTTACTACTCAAAATGTGCTAATGTCACTTTCCAATGGTTAATTCATCTGATGGGATTAACCTTAGTACAGTTGTAATGTAATAGCACTCTCTAAAGGACAGAATCCTATGCTTTCTTTCTGGAGGGGTCTAGACTCAGTTATCCTCTTCTTTCTGTCACAAATTTGAGACATCTTTTTTTTTTTTTTAAAAGCAAACAATAATACTTTTAAGTAAACATATACTGTAAAAAGTATTCTATTAAACCCAGAGAACTGAGGAGCAAACAGTGAAGTGGCACTGGAGGACAAGAACACAAGCATTAGAAAACTGCTAAAAAATACATTTATTTTCCTTTCTTTACTGCTCAGGATCATTAAAGCGGTACACACTGTTGATAAAAGAGATTACTTTATTCTCAAAGAATTATTTCACAGTTGTCTCCTAAGTTTAAGAGATGGCTTGGCTCAGAACCAGTACAGAACCTAACAAGCAGTAAATGAAGGGAATTAAAAGTCGAGTGGAAAGAGAGATTGTGCACTAATAAAAAGTAACACTGAAATGCCCAATTTGAATTTTTCACACTTTTGTATTGTTAGATATTAAGTTATACCATCTGCTTAGTGAAATACTGCTGAATGAAATACCAGTTGTAAGCAGGAAGTCAAAGGCAATTTGCAACTCATATAAAGTTTCCTGCCCGGCAGAGAAGAAAGGGACAGCAAAAGAAATCAGTTTGTATTGACAAGATGAGCATTTCAAAGCCTCTACTCTTTCTAGTTCTGTAGGGACTATATAAGCTAAGGATTGTCTTTCTTACTCCTACGTATTCTAGACTTTCCATCTGCCACTAACATACTGGCTTAGTTCTGGTTCAGAAATTCATACATTTCCTCCCCCCCATATAATGTTGGAAAATGTCTATTAAAGGAGAAGATTTCAACTTACCTGATGGAGATCATTACCCAAAATATATTCCTGAAAGTAACCCGGTGCAGCTGATGATGCTCTGATGGCCTGCCACAGTTTATACTGACAGCCTCCAATATAATGAGACTTAACGCCAGGAAAGTGATTGTAGTTTCTAAAAACAAATGCTTTCAGCGGGGTTCCTCTGTTCACAATGGTGCTCACTGCAGCTACCTAGAGAAGTTAAGAGGAACAAATAGTTTCAGGTTTGATAATGACAAATCTTCCACATTATGGAGTCCAATTTATACATTAAATCTAGAATCCTACTCAGACCATATTTTGTTCACTTGTACACTAACTACTCAAATTGAAAAAAGTAAAATATAAATTTTTAAAGCACAAAGTTATAGCTTCAATTATTGCAGAGAATAATAATCTACAAAAAGAGGAATGCAGTTTTTCAAGCACTTCTGGGGAAGAGGGAAACATTTAGTTCCGATTAAGGCTCACATGAAAATGAAGACTTTCTGAAACTGCAATAGGTGTAATCTGGTAATAAAAAAGCCCTATTTTTTCCATTATATTAATTATTAATTCTGTAAACTGAACTTCATTCAATATATATTCCACTGTATTTAATGTTATTCAGCAACCATCCAAAAATAATTTATGAATTTGCCCTTTATATAAAGTTTGTCATAGTCTATTGTCATTCTATTTGTAAAATATGGAAGTAGCTGCCTGTGGAGCTCATTACTCCTTCTTTCCTATCAACTTGAATCACAGCTGCAAAGTTCTTAAGATGCCTCCTTACAACATTCTCCTAGGCCATGAAAAGTCAGAGAAGCTTAAACTACCCTGAATTCTTCTGATCTTAAGACCAGAGAATAGCCCTCGTGGGAAGGAGGCTTACCCTGCTTTGTTTCTAAAATGGGACAAGGGAGCAATTGGAAGGACATAAAGACTCCGCTTCTTACAACGATCCCACTGACACCCTAAAGTGCAACAGTCAGCAGAAAATGTCTTCATTCCAAGATATGAAAACAGACATTTTGAGTACTACTCCCTAAAGAAACTGCTATTTTTAACATTAAACTATTTCTTCCAGCTATTCTGTTTCTAGAATATCAATCCACTGACATTTAAACAAAATTGCACTGACATATATATAATTAAAAAAACCTTTTATTTCTATGACACAGTCAAGTGCAAACACTACCTAAATTCTTAAAACCAATTCTCCATATAGTAGTACCCTACACATATAGCAGTACTCCACATATTCAACTAATTATTTCAAGCACCTAAGGGTTCCTGAAAAGTCTTAATTGATGTGAGCACTGCACTAAAAGTAAATCTGTGTGCAATTCTCACAGGTTAGTAACCAGCAATGTAACAATGGCATGAAACACATGTTAAAAATTGTAAATTTGATTTACTTCTCCTAGAAAACCTCTCAGTTAAAGTCCAAAATAAGAATGAAAAGCTCCTCTCAAAGGGCTGAGAAGGGCTGTGGGAGGAGGATAACAATCCGACAGCCCCACAAAAAGGCTTTCTAGGAGTTTTTTGAAGACACTGAAACAGCTTTAATATGCAGTCCTAAGGGGAAAAGCCAAAAGCATAATGCCATTAAACAAAATGTACAAGTGCAGAAATCAGCATACTTGCCAGATACAATCACGCAGGGTGAGAACACTCGTAGTGACGACTGGGTGTAAGAATGTGCAAGAGCTTTTAGTGATGCTGCAGCAGCCTGGCAGGCACTGTTTAAAACAATACTCCTCAGCAGACAAGTGGGTGCTCTAATCTGTGCTGTGCACCATTATATACAGCAGCCTTTCTTCTGGGAAACAATATTCAACAATCCCAGCAGCTGATGCTGTGATATCACTGTATTAATTTCCATTCCTCAACTACATAATTTTAAGTAAATCATTGAATTTACAGGAAGTCCATATTTATAAAAAGAGAAAAATTAAAACCCCTAAATGAAAATGAGGAATGCAAACACATAAAAAGTTTGCACATCATGCAAAGGGAGGAAAAAGTTTTTCATTTCTGTCAAAGAGACTG
>VZSV01000004.1:11027242-11081070 GCA_013398735.1 Nothocercus julius
TCAAGTCATAAAATTTCTTCTTGAAAACACTCTTAACTCTACATAAAAGCACAGACATTTCCAGGCCAGAACTGGGCTTAAGCACTGCACAAGTGCAGTGCACAAACCCAAAGTGCACTTTGCCTTGCCCATTATTTACCTAATGACCAAACACAGACCTTAGACTTCTATAAGCACTGTGAAGGAGACCACACGGGGCCAGGACCAGACCCATGAAGTCCATGTAAAGGCCAAAGTCTGTGAGCGCCGAGGAAAGCTTCGTTACTTACTGTCTCCACCGGGGCGGCCTGAGCTTGAGCCGTTCTCGTTTCCAACCACCCAGCCCTTCCAGCTCCGCTCTCCAGGGACTCCTGCCTATCTCTACGGGACAAGCCGGGCTAAAACACTGACATATATATACACGTACGTATCCGTACACATATACAAGAGGCCGGGGCGGCCGCTCCGGGAAGGGCAGCCCCTCTTTCCCGCACCCTATGCCCTTTTGCAGAAGCGATTTCGAGAGCAGCCGGGAGCCGCTCGTTCGGCCCCACCGCACCCCCGGCCCCTCCCCGCAGCCCGCGGCGGCGGTTACGGTTACTTGCCGGACACAAAGGCTCCCACCTTCCGGGCACGAGACACCGACCTCCCCAGGGACCGGGACGGGGACAGGGACAGGGACAGGGACAGGGACAGGAACAGGGACAGGGACCGGGACAACCCCAACAACCGCCACAACGGCCGCGGCGCGCGGGCCAAGAAGCAGGTGTCACCTCTGCGCATGCGCCAGAAACAGCTGAGGCACGCGCAGCCTCGGCAGCGGTGTCAGGGAGCGTGACGTCATGGTGGGCGGGGCAAGGTCACGGCGGTGGCAACGGCAGGGCATCCCCAGACGTGCGGAGCCGCACGCGGGGGGCGGGGCGTCACGCGGAGGGGTGGAGCGTGCGTCACGAGGGGGGCGGGGCGTCACGCGGAGGTGATGACGTAAGGGGCGTCGCCCAAGGTTTCAGACGGCGGTTGGGCGGAGGGGATCGTTGATCTGGTGCGAGCCGCGGGTAGATGTGGCCGGTTGTATGTCCCCCACCTCCTTGCACCTTTAACACTTCCAGGGAGATTACAAATACCGTGTTTTTCGTAGATTCGACAGTTTTCTGGGGCAGCGCTGTGTTTCCCATCCAGACTTCCGGAGGTGGCAGGTCAGCGTGCTTCATGCCTCTGCCTGGGGTGTGTCAACACCAAAGGTCATGGTTTTTAAGGACGCTGGATCCACCCCATCCCTAGGCTCATGAACTCATTGCCTCTGCTGTTGGCAAGACAGTGCTTTGGTTGCTGTTTCGGTTTGGTTTCAGTCTCCACTGACCTGCCTCTGGTCTTTCTCTTGAGCATAAGGGAAAAACAAACAAAAAACTTTGTGGTTTTATCCCCAAAGAAAAATATATACTCATCATGTGTAAATAGTATCAGTTACTTTGAATAAATGGGGCTTTCTGCATGTCCCAGTGCAAGGCACATTCTCCAGCTCTTGAATGCTTCATGAATATGAGCTGGATATTTTTGTAGCTGCTTTTTCATCCTGTCAATTTTTTAACACTCTTAAGAATACCAAGGCAAGCTGTAAAGGCAGGATTGTGCTATCACTTCTAGTGAGGTACTCCGTAGTTACAAATAATGCATGACCAAGGACTCCCTGGGCTCCTTCTGGCTCAGCACAGTGACGATTTGCACCAAGGTGCTCACCTTTTCTCTCCTAAATACTTTTAAAATCCCTCTTTCTGGATTAAAGTTCTCTGTTTTGAAGGTGTAGTCTGTGTTTCTTGTTTCTAGATGATTAACATCACCTAGATCATGGTTACATCCATGATTACACAGCTAAGTGTGGTGGTTTTGCTACCTAGAGACCACCCCCTATAATTATCAAGGCAGTGCTGATGAACCTCAGGCAATGCTACAGGAGCAGTTTCTTTGGCAGCACCATTTGCTTAAGCAGCATCACTGCTGTTTCTGCCCCTGTTCCAGCCCCAGGACTCCAGGTTAACTGAAAGGGATTTCATAACATGGCTTAAGACACAGTTGCCCACCTGAAGCAACTGCCTGAGCTGGCTCTAGGCAGAGTAAGGTGGGTATTATAAAGGGCTGGGCAAAATGAGACCAACCACTTCAGTGAGAAGGAAGCTTGGCCGCACGGATGCTGCCAGTGCACCTCCCGCCTTTATTTCACTAGCAAATGATATATTCAAGGCTGGTCCCTTTTATCTATACATAGTTCCTTCCTAAACAGTCACAACTTCTCCCATAAGTTCCTTGAGAAATTCCCTTCTGTGCTTGCTCACGGTTGTTTTGCCACTGGTGTATACTACCTAGATTAATAACTTTCCTAAGGGAAGAGATTTATATTCAGGGGCTTCTCACTTCTGGTCTAATCACAAACCAACCCATTCATTGTACACAGCTCCCCCTGAGGACAACCAGACCTGTCTGATCAGATTTGTTTGGAGGCCATGATTCATCTACTGCCTCTCACAGAACAATCATTCAACTCCTCAAAACAACTAACAGAAAAACACAGACAAAACAGGCAAATTTCCGTATCCCAGGCCCAGATTCTGCATCCACCTGAAACATTTGCTTTTGCCTTCTTTTTACAGTGGTCTTGACATTGAGAAGAATTCATCTTAAATTAATTAATCTAAAAGACAGACACCTCAGCAGAGCTAATATTCTAGACTTTTGATTGATAGATAGATAGATAGATAGATAGATAGGAGAGCTGATTCATCCCATTCGACTAAACGTATCATTTTTAGGTAAGATAGATGAATCTACCTGTGGTATGCCGACTGTGATTAACTCCAATTAGAACATTTTTCACCTAGTGTGTAAATGGGGCCATTCACCACATTTTGAGTTATATTTTTATTTTTGATAGGATGTACAATAACTTTTAAAATTATTTTTCTTTCAGTACTTAGTATGGAAAGCCTCAAACAAGAATTTGTGATTACTGCTGTTTTGTTTGTTAATCTGTACCACGTTGTATACCCAGCACACAGCATCTGTTGGACTGGTCCATTACAATTTGATAGTTTCCACAACAAACACAGTGGTTTGATTTTAATGGCAGCCATTCTGTTAATCAAAAAATACAAAAGCTTTGGAAATGTTTTCTGAAATATCAGAATAGTTTAAATTTTTTAAATATACACATTCAGGGTATTGCGGTGTTCTCACTACAAGTGTCTTAGTTGTGTCATTTATGGATGTGCTATGCTTTTAAATTTGTTAATTTCTATCATCCGCCTTTGTGTTCACTTTTTTTTTTTTTTTATGGATGGTATCCTGGAAACAGAGAACAGCCATCTAAGAGACTCAAAACTAACTAAAAAAAAACAAGTATTTCAAAGCACTGGGATAAATTAACGTCAGTTGGTAGAACAGTATTCTGTTAATAATGGTATCTGGGATAATTTCTTAAATCTGACATGTTCACTTAATCCTTAGGGAAAATGCTGTTTTCTGTTCTCACTCAATATAGCCTGACATATGCAGAAGCTGTATAGTCGAAGTACTTTAAGCTTTGTAAGCACAGAGCAGATATTCTGCGTTTTAACGCTAGATGGCAGGCCAAAATGGGAAAACATTTCTTTGTTTTCAAACACACGATACTAGAAAAGTTAATTTGCAATTTGAATGAATGTAGACTGAAAGATCTCACACTAGCAAGAGGGAACACTAACTATACAGAGATACAAAACGTCATGTTCTTGATATCATGGATACTTTTCTGCAACTTTTCATTTGGTGCAGTTTCTGGCATACGTATTGCTAATAATCAAACAGAACATTTCGTACATTATTTTTGTAGTGCTTTTTTGTCTAATATTAATACTTACCTCATATCAAAGAAGAGTTAAAAATTGTTGAGGCCTTAAAAGGCTTAAACAACCCCAAAAGAAGAAAATCCTTCTGAGAAAACTGTTTTTATCTGGCAGTCTTGTGGTTGTTTTTGCCATCAACAAAATAAAAGATTCAAAAAGGAGGTGATATAAGACTTACATTGTTTATCATCTTTGTCTTTATTTTTTATTAAGATTCAAGCTGCCGTGATGCTTAAAGTGCTGAAAACTGTATTGTCATTGAACTGCAGATAGCAAGAGAGAAGAAATGCATTTGTAAAGGAGGCAAATCAATTTGATAAAACAGTCATAAACTGTTACACTAAATATTGTGTGATCAGTTCACACAGCAGCAGGCAAACATTTTGGGCTGTTACCCCAATCTTTTCCCAGTTACATGTCGCCAAAGGGAAGTTCAGCACTTCCTGCAGTGGGAGGGTCAAAGTCCCTGCAGGTGAGTCCACACTGTGGATACAATAAAACGTGAATTGCTTGCAGCATTTGAGAAACTCTGTGGCCACCCGAGCTATTCCAGGGAGCCTCCCCGTTACTGGAGTAATCATTAGTAGCAATTCAGTGCACTAAAGGGGTTGTGTAAAGGGCAGATTATTTTGTGCTGACACTTGGTGTCTTGCAGCACACGCTGGAGGGCACCACTGGAGGGAAGGGAGCAGTTTCTGTCCTGAACCGCCAAAGTCCAAGGTGTGTGTTGGTTCCAAACCAGCCCAGCTCTCCTGTAATGAAGAAAAGACCTAAATTAGTCCCTGTGTGTCTTTCTTGTTGAGACTGTTCCAAATGCAAAATGCAAATGCACTGGAACAGAAGGGTACATGCAAAACTACATATGATTTTTCTGTCTCATGGGTAGGCACTTGTCGACAAACATGGCCATAGTTTCTGGTCTTGGTTCCTCAGATTCTTATTATACAATAAATTGTGATATAAACTACATATGCAAGAGCAAACCCCAGCCTGCAGAATTCTTCTTTTCATGGAAATGCTTAGCCACAGGGCTAAAGAACCATATTGCTTTTTCCATGTTTTCTTCTTGGTCCCACGAATCTTCCCTTTGCCTAATTTCAGCAGGGAGAAAAGAGCATTTTCCACTCTGCCTTTCCAATAAATCAGTGAGCAGGAAATTCTCTTAGGAAATCAGAGATACATGTTTAAACCTCATGCTGTAGAGAGCATTGAAGCTGTTTTCTCCCACAAACCTAGGCAAATCCTACGTTCAGACCTGGGTTATACACAGACAATGTCTTCCTGTTCCTTTCTCCTCCCATTCCTGTCGTTCCTGCCAGTTTGCTCCCATGGAGATATATTTTCTCTCCCATGTGAAAGAACTGAATGAGTCCTGGTCTGTTCCCTGAAGGAATCATTGTAAGATGCTCTTAGAAATTCAGGCTCTGAATTTTGAATAGTTAATGATATCCAGTTTAGGTAGCCCATATTAACTCTAGATTAGAATCTAGATCTAAGATTACAGCTATGCCCCTTCTGTTCGTTTTCTTGCTTTGAGAGTTTTAAGCCATTTCCTGCTTCCTACACAATATAAGGGAGCTTGGATACCTAAATCTGGATTTTGGATTCTCCCAAAGGAACTGGTGCCTAAATTCTTTATATAGTTAGCCTTGGTTTCCCAGGCCTCCCTAGCTCATAGAAAAAGGTCACTGACCCTGGTCAGAGCTTTTCTCCATTCTAGAAATCTAGTTGTTAAAAAATATAAAGTACTAATCACATTATTCTACAGTAATTATTCATAATGCGGTGGATTATTTAGAATTTTAATTTAGGCTGCTGCTAAAGGTGATATTGCAATACCTCTTCACTCCTCTGAGCAGTTATCTTTCAGCCTGAAGAGCTGATACATGTGGGGTTTTTTGCTGCAGCATCTGGCTGAGAGCAGGACTGTGAAAGTGCAGACAAAATCCTTGGCATGAGCAGCGGGAGGCAAAACACACAGTCCCTTCAGGTCCACTGTAATTAATTCACTCTTCTCATTGTTTGCAATTGCTGATTCAGTATCGTATGAGAATCTGAGCCACTGTCTGTTTTGTCTTTTAATTAAAACATTGAGTAAGTCTGAACTTTGCACTAGGCCTTGGAGTGTCTTACTAGATTCCATTTTAGTGTTTTTCCCTTTATTAAAAAATGCTGCTTGTGGAAGAAAAAATATTTTAACATCTTTAATCAAAAGCAGCCCATTTATTAATGTTAGAGTTCCTCCTCCCAAGCCTACATATCCTTTTACTTTCCTCTTTCCAGGCTATTTATATTTCCATTTTTGTGAGCTCTGAGCAGAACCTCCGTGAGGCTCCTGTGGGCACCTGTTTCCGTTGATTGTTTCCTAGAGCAGCAGTGGCAGGTGAGGTGGAGGCCATTTAGTGTCTTCAGAGCAAAACTGGACTGTCTGTAATGCTGCAAGGGAAAAAGATAATGTTTAGCAGAAAAAATATCTAGATAAATCTACATAAATAATACTAAATAAATAAATAATACTAAATAAATCAACTAAATAAAGATTTATTTACAACTCAAAGTAACCTGATTAAAACTGTAGGAATTATAGCAAAAACATTTTTTTTATAGTATTGTACAGGTAAACACTGTAAAGTTGCACGAAAAAATTTGTCAGCAATGGGAAAAATGTGTTATTTCAAGAATCACTGACGAGCTGTGAGGAATAGTTCTACCACCAGAATTCAAGTATGTGAATTAAGTAAAGTAGTTACAGTCTTTGGAGCAATATTCCATGAGATGGACAAGTGGGACTATTACTCACTGTTGTCAAGATCAGGAAACATGCACACACAAAAAATTGTGGTTTTGGCCACTGGCAAACAACACAGCTTTAAGTTTTACTGAACCATTTGCCCTTTCAGACATAATTACCTTAGGGATTAAAAAGAGCATGTAGTAATTTACGTAGTTATTTAGATTGCTACCTGTGACATTCATAGTTATGAGCCACAGCTGGGGTGATATCCCTTGTTTTTTCTCTACTCTCATGCCTGTGGTTAATTCCCACTGAAGGAATGCAAATACTTTAGGAGAGTCTTCATCCAAACTGTTGCCTCCAAGTAATTATAATGGTTTGACGTATATTGCAGTCCCGCAGCTGAAGGATATAAAGCTGGATTTGTTATCTAGTTTTTAATTGTCCTGCAGTAAGATATCCTTCCTTTAAATACATGATTAACATACTCATCTGTGAAATTAATATATTTTCATAGAAAGTGAAAGGTATCCAGGTTAAGTGTGTGTAGGAGAGCAGCTTTTGTACACAAACGCATGTACAAAAGCACACAAAGCATTTGCATGTACATACACTGAGAGACAGCCCAGTTATGAAGGGCTTAAATTCCAGTTTTGACCTATGAACAAGCTTAGCAGGACAGAATACTTTCCCATGTTCATTATAATATTAACTGGAAAAGTTAAGGGAATGCACTTGTTAGTACATATGGACTAGAAATTCATGAAGTTTTGGATCATTCTGACTTATTTGCTAATCTTTTGATTTTCCTGAAAGTTCTGCTTCCTTCTGTAAAAAAATTTATCCAAATCAAAGTTTAACTCTTTCAGAGGAATGAAATTTTTGACCTTTGTTTTGACCTATTTCTCTTTTATATAGATATATATCTTTTATATATACTTATATACTGTTTTCAATATATTTATCTTGTCTGGACACATTGGATTTAGCTGTTGTTTTAAGTATGTTTGACTTTCATAGACCCTCCCTAATAACTATCTGAGGTTTTGGGTGAAATTTTAAGCCTGGCCCAAACAACCGTTCATATTAATGTAACTATTGAATTACCAGTCCCTTTTTTTGTTTGTTTATTTTTTAAGAAAGCACACCTGTAGAAAGTTGTACAAATACAGCAGCAATGGTGGGCGTTATTTTAGTACTTATAAGCTAAGTAGCTTATCTACCATATCTGCAAATATGCCATATTTTAATACTAAATATATATATATATCCTTTTCATCCATCTTGTTGTAAGTGCATCTATACTACAGGCTAAATCCTTCAAGAGTGCTTGTGTAACTTTCACCATTCTCCTGTAATGAAAGAATTCATCTGCCATCAATTATATATAATACTGCCAAAAGGAATCCTCATACTATTTTTTGCTTCTGATACGTATTTATATTTCTTAATGTATCTCCCAGGATGTCTTTTCTATCACTAGGCGGATTTAAACTTAATACTATATTAATTCTTTTTATCTCCTCAAGAATATGTTAGTATTACTAAATAAATATTTCTACCATCTTTTCCATAACTGAATATTTTACTGCGCATTCTGGTCTTTTTCATCCAATACGTACTAAGGCAGCTGTTGTTTATATTTTTGTATGTTTTTATGTCTTGTCTGTCATGGGATGAAACACTTGATTTTTTTTGGTTTGTTTGTTTACTCTAAAATGCACATAATTCTACTTCAGCAAGTGTCCCTGCTTGGCTTGGCAGAGTTGGCAAAGATTTGGCTAAGGAGTAATCTACTACCAGCCTACCAGTGCTCTGGGCAGCTACGGAGCTGATGGAACCAATTTCTTTTCCATAGTACAGATACTTTCCATACTTGAAGGATTTCAAGACTCAGCTAGATACTGCTGTGTCAGACCTGAACTAGTGACAGCTCCACCTCAATGGACAGTTCCAGTCTGGAGAAAGACCTAAAGAATTCCCTTCCAACCAATATTTCTATGATTATGTGATTCTGTGATGAAGACACATAGTTTTGTATAGCCAATACCTTAGCCTCACAAGAAATTGTGGCTGAGACTTGTCTAAATCCTAGCTTTGAAAATGTCTCCAGTTGAGCAACACAGAAAAAAATGGCTTAACATAATTATGTAGCCACAGATAAAGAAAAAATTCCTACCTGACTTGCATCTTGCATAACATCAGTATATTCAGGTGGATTAGCTGGCAGGACCACGGATTTCAGGTATTGCATGAGAGAGGAAAGGTAAAGGAGGTATTACAGAATTTGGAAAATGCTGGAGTTGTGCAAATCAGAACAATAATTTCAAAATGGGCCATATAAAGACTCCCAAGATACATATGGAAATTAATACATTGAGGAAACTCTATGGGAATACTTTGGAAAGTTTAACTATTCCACAGTCTAACACAATGATAGTGTAAAACGTAGACTAATAAATCATCATCCATCTCAAGTACAACACTATTCTGAAAAAATAGGCATGTGTGTACAATAAATCTGGAAAGGAGAAAATTCATATTTATTAATAAGAGTTACACAGGGGTATACTAGCAAAGATATGGCTAGTTTAAGGTGACTGTTGCTTGAGAGTGAGCATTTGAGACATGAGGCTAGAAATGAGGAAAAGTTTTCCATCCATCTAACAGTGAAGTTTTGGAACAGTTACCAAACAGTAAGGAACAAAAACCTACTTTACAAGGAGAACCATGAAAAGTTTAGGAACTGTTTTGTGTGACATGGTCCCCAATGATAACAGAAGATTGGTTTCATAATCCATTCAGTTTTTCCATATTATTCCTTTTTTGTGTCCATAACACTTAAAATACATATTTTAAAATATATTCCCTGATAGTTGGCAAGTTGATGGAGTTGCATAAAGATATCTTTCGTAAGATGCATTGTAGGTGCGATGCAGATTTTATATTGTGTGGGTGTTTAAGTGGGGGTGTCTGCATGCGAGCTGAGCATCTAAATTCCTAGTGCCGAGTGCAGTCAGTGAATCCTGGAGAGCTATTCAACTCTCAGGAAGCTTAAAGGGGGCATAGTGAGTTCGATGCAGTTGTCTATGCATAAGCATGTGGTGCCATCTGAGATGTCCTGAGATATGTTAGACATGTAGTTAGATGATGACACAAGTCCTTTATGTTTCTGGATTGATAACAGCAGGCCAAACAACATATGCTAGGCCATCTCAAACAGTGCTTGTTACCTAATTTTAAGGGCTGAACTGAACTCATGATTTCCTTTGACTGTAATAGGTGTTTAGACACATAGCTCCTATAGGTCCAAGAAAGTAATTATTCACCTTTACTCAGCATTCATTATACCATATCTGGATACACATGAAGTTTTGGAACCTCCAGTACAGGAAAGATATTGATAAGCTTGAATGAGTTCAGCAGAGAGCCAGGAAGATGACTGGAGGGCTGAAGTACTTGCCCCATAAGGAGAGACTGAGAGACCTTCTTCAGCATATAGAACTACTCAAGGACACCTAATCACGGTCACCCAGAACCTGTGGGAGGTTGGAAGTTACCAAGAGGATGCAGCCAGGCTCCTGAGGTGTATGGGAAAAGAATGAGAGACCGAGATCACAAACTGAAGTGGGAAGGTTCTGACTGCACATAAGGAAACAACTTTTTCATTATAAGGTCAATTAAGCATTTAGAACAGAATCCAGGGAGGCTGTGGGGTCTCTGCTCTTGGAGATTCAGAAGATCTGACTGCACAAGCCCTAAGAAAACTGGTCTGAATTCAGGAGGGTGGACTACCTGAGATCCCTTTCAAACTGTATGTTTGAAGTGGACACTTAAATTTAGGTGGCTTCATCTGTGAGCTGAATTCTTCCCTACCAGCTAACTGACAAACATTAGATGAAATCCCACGCTGAGAAACTCAGAGATGTTAATTAAAATGCTCCTTCCCACAGCACTGAAAATAAATAATTTAGAAAAAAAAAAAAAAAAAAAAGCTTGAACAGATAAAGTTGAACAACAGGAGAACACTTAGAGCAAAAGAACAACTATGACTACTTAAATATTTTCATCTGTTACCCATTTCTTATTTTCTCAGTGAGTTGTATTCCCAAGGTGGATTCAGTTTAAGTAAAACATTACCCTGAATGTCAGCTAGCCTGAATGAGAAGACTGGAAAGGACATAACTGGGAAGTTATGAAACTATGAACATGTATTGAACTAATTATGTGTGAGAGGGTGCGGAGTCTTACGTTACTAGGACAGTTTGTCTGAGGAGGGTCACTTCCCTTTGGCCAAACATGGAAAGGCTGACGTTGCACTGTGTTTGCCCTTTAGCCCATGTCCACATGCTGGGCTGATACCTGGCATACATGCGGCCCAGACATCTTGTGCTGTGAACACACATATAGTATGGAAGTTTTACATATGCCCAGGGATCTAGTTGAACTGTTCTAGATGTAGATGTAGAGATGTAGAAATGCAGAGATGTAGATGCAGATATAGAGCACATGTTCCTGAAATATGTCTGCCCATACAGCATACCCGCTGCGGAAAGCATATGAAGATATGATTCTGATGCTATATTCTGCTTAGTTTTCCAATAGCATCCTGGAAGTGCTGAATATTGCATAAGCCTTTTTGCATAGCCTTTTTACTTAAAATTTCTTGGTTGTTTTTCAAGTTATCAAAGGTAATATAAGCTTTTATGCCATGCCTGCTCCATTCAACATGCTCCTGTTTCAACCTACCTAGTCCTAGCTCTGTCTAGATGTAGATGTTTACCCAATATCCTGCTAGTGGGCTAAAGATCACGCCTGGCTTTTTGTTAACTCTTGGTGTGAGGATATCAGGGTAAATGATTTTGGAACATGAAGCAGAAATGTTATATTCATTTGAAGGCAGAAATGGAGATCAGCCAGCCTGCTCTACAGCACACAGTTTGCAATCAGAAGAATTGCCAGGGATTCTTGGACTGTGGCCAAATTTGTTATTCTTCTGGAAGCTATTGAGAGAAGGGAGGGTGACAGCTGAAGGAAATACATATACATCTGTTCGCTCACAGCCTTGCCATACTGTTTCCCATTAGTCAAGATGGATTCCAAGCTGGGGAAAACTAAAAAAACCTCAACCGTTGAAATTCAGTTTTGCTACAAATAGGCTTGCCGTTACAAAAAAAAAAAAAAAAAAAAGTCAGGTGTTTCAGACTAAGTTGCGATAATTCAGATTCTTTGCAAAATAGTCATAGCCAAAATCTGTTTTAGACCTAGGCAACGGCAGTAGCATTCAGTCAAATCTGGGTTATCTGTATCCTTGTAGCTGTTGCAGGTGGTTGTTCACTGAGGTTGTTCAGCTTGTCCTCTGTCCATTCACATAGTCACACACTCACCTGAGATACTAATTGCACTTCCACAGTGGGATGAAGAGGAGAAAAAGAGGGGGAGAATAGAGATCACTCTCTTTTATAAACATTTGTAGGCTATTTCAGCATACTCTTTGCATCCCTTCGAATTTTGCCCTACCCTTGGCTATCAGTACCCAGAAACATCCATTGCCAAGGAGATGTAAGTTCATGGGAGTCCTCAGATGGTTTTATAAGGTAGTCATGATCACAAAAATTAATATTAGGTGCAGCATCATGCAAAATGGACATACTTTTCACCTCATCAGTTTTCTCTTCAAAGGAACTTCAAATTACCAGTCTCCTGACTTCATTTAAGAGCATGAGTGCCCTAATTTTAGACAAGACTGCATACAAATGTGTGCTATCATTCATAGAAAAATAATTCTTTTCATTAGATCCATTTATTGTGACTAAGAGACTAAGGGAGAATAGAAGAAATTAAATCAAAATTGCTATTCCTGTCTACCACTAACAGTATGCAAAGACATCCTTGGAGATAGACAAATGAAATTGTCACAGTCATGATACAACTTATTGCACAAAAAGAAAAAGGTTCCGTAGTGATTAATGATCTTCCAGCTTTTAGCACTATAGTAGAATAGAGCCCTAAAGCTGTTTTGCCACGTGGACCTTTTGCTCATTTGGATTGCCCCTTGAATTTTCCCTTATTTTTTTCTGTTAAATTCTCAGTAGACTCACAGTCCCAATAAAAGTAATTTATTTCACATGTGTTATTTTCATTTTGCTGAGAAAAAACATCTAAGTCTTGACCCTTCTTGCAATAAAAAGATTATTTTTAGGGCAGTTAAAAGCCCCCCCCCCTTTTTTTTCTGAATCAGGTGACTTAGACCTTTAAAAAAGAAAGGAAAAAAAAACCATGGAAAAACATGTTTCTTTTTGCTGCCGTTAGGATGTGGTCTTTTGTGGTCTTTGCCCCAGGAGCCTGGAGAATTGCAGTTACGATGCGTCTGAGCTCAGGGGCCTATCTTTCCGTCTGCGTATAAGCATTCCTTGTTAAACTGGAGCGCACATTTACGCCTTACATGAAAACTATTTGAAAGAACTCTCATGAGTAATATCACTGAAGTATGATTTCAGCCACAGCTATTTACAATTTAGGTTTTTGACTGAAGTGAGTAATTTAATTATGCTGAGCCTCTGAAGTTCGCCTTTTATTTATATATTTCACCCAATTGTATTTCTTGCACTCCTATTGGCTAAGATGACTGCAGCCTACCAGATGATTCTGGAGTTACATAAGGCTCTATTTGAAGCCTATATAAACCCTTTTTGCGCTCCAGCAAGAGCCACAATTTTATCGAGATACAGGTCCAGTGCTTTAGGTTCACACATGCATGAAGAGATTTGTTTGAAGACGAACTGAAACCTGAAGCCGCCTGGTTTGTTTACCAGCCAGTCCTTCACAGCTGTCAACCTGAGTCGCAAGTGGCAGCTGCTGTAAGTAGCTTCTGTGCACGATGAAGAATTTTTCATCTCCTATGCAAGATAGCACACATCAGACTGAAAGTCCTGCTCTTCACAGGTTCCTGAGCTTGACAAATAAGTCAGATCCTGGTGGAAGACCAGAAAGAGACGAGCAATTGGCTCAAGTAGAGATCGCTGTGCTGGGGGTGATATTTCTGACAGCGTCTGTGGGCAATTTTATTCTCATAGTGGTACTGTGGAGAAGAAGAAAGAAGCTCTCTAGAATGTATGTATTCATGCTTCACCTCAGCATAGCTGACTTAGTGGTAGCATTTTTTCAAGTTCTGCCTCAGCTGATTTGGGATATTACAGATGTTTTCATAGGGCCGGATTTCTTGTGCAGAGTTATCAAGTATTTACAGTTGCTGGGCATGTTTGCCTCTACTTATATGATAGTAGTCATGACAGTGGACAGATATCAAGCAGTTTGCTACCCTATGGTGACTTTTCAAAAGAAGAGAGCCCTGTGGAACATTCCCATTTGTACCAGCTGGTCTTTGTCACTGCTGCTTAGCCTTCCACAGGTATTTATCTTTTCTAAGACTGAAATATCTCCAGGCATCTTTGAATGTTGGGGTGAATTTATTCCACTGTGGGGCCCAAGAGCATACATAACTTGGATTTTTGTAGTTATATTCTTCATTCCCTCAGCCATCCTTATTACATGCCAGGTTAAGATTTGCAAAATAATCAAAAGGAATATATATGTGAAAAAACAGAATGAATATGAAGTAACAAATCAGAAGCAAGTCCTGCCATCCCGAGCAAGCAGTGTTAACTGTATTTCAAAGGCTATGATCAAGACTGTAAAAATGACTGTGGTGACAGTTTTTGCATATGTTCTTTGCTGGTCACCTTTCTTCATTGCACAGCTGTGGTCTGTTTGGTTCCCCAGTGGCGTTACTGAAGGTAAGATCCTCTCCAATCCTCCTTAACAACTTTATAGCAGGCTAACACTCTGCTACACGGCTTCTTATGTGGACTTCACTTTTGTGTAAAGTTATGTGTAATCATTTGAATAGGATTAAAAATGAATGGCTGAATTGTTTAGCTCATATATTTCATTAGATATAGAGAACCTTTTTATATTACATGATCAAAACACATCATATTGTGGGTATTTTGTATGTGAGTGTGTGCATGTGTGTGTCTGCCTGTGTATGTTTGTATGTATATATGTATGCTTTAGGTATTGATTTTTCCTGCAGGCAAGAGTTATTAAACAAGATTTATTAATCTTTAATGGTTTATACACAGTCCAGTAAAAAGTATCATCTGCTTCAGCAGGGGTTCAGTTCAGACTTGTGTGGATTTTAGATAATATAGTAAAGCATATGGAGCTCTTGAGATGAAAAGGAATAATTATTCAAATTATTTAATGTATAGAACATTAATGGTAGAAGACATTTGAAATATTTTTAAATATTGAAATGAGGTATTTGCAGTAAACTATGAAACAATTAAAAGCTGGGTAACAGCTGTTTATCAAGCAAGTAAGGAAGTTGAAATATCAAAGAACACATGTACAAAACAAAATTAATCTTGTCAAATTTATACCATTTCTTCTTTGTGAAATGCAGACTTAGTATGTGAATTTATTTATCAAATTAACCTACTAAAAATCACGGTTATTAATCCAAGAAAAGTAGGTAATAGCCTAATGGAAAAAAAAAATCTTATGGTCTTTGTTTCAGAGCTTATTCTGTAAGTGAATTCTGAGTCCTATTCTCTATTTCTATCAATAAATGTGTATTTGCATTTATTTTTATCTGTGCATGTGTATCAAGTTAACAATTCTTTGATTAGTTTTTAAAAACAATGCGTCTACATCAAAAAAAAAAAAAACTTAACTCTGAAATGCATGCAGCTACAGTATATTTTATACCTTAGACAAAAAAAAATGCATTGAACAAATAGAAGTTTCCTGGTATTCCTTTAGCTTTAGTATGTGAACAGGTATATCAGAAAGCATCAGATTGTAGTAATGTTACCCATTTTGATGACTGCTTTACTTACTCTGTTGTTCCTTTAACTATTTTATTCCAGGATCAGCATTCACGATTATCATGCTCCTGGGCAACTTGAATAGTTGTATCAACCCTTGGATTTACATGTATTTCTGTGGGCACATTCCATATTGCACAAGGAAGCAGCTGGAGAACACTTCAGCTCAAGATGAATCAGTGATCACAGGAAGCATTCATCTGGTAGACAGAGACCCCGAGGAAAACAGCACTTCGGCATAGGTGTTGAATGCTTTTTGCTGTTTGGTTACATTTGCTATGTTTGCAAGTTATATCAATATTTTACCACTATGCCTTGTTCTGTGGATAAGGAAGCTGAAAATTTTGTCCACTGTTGTATAAATAAATACTTTTTTTCTGAAGTTCTGTGGCATATATTGTCCTACAGGAGGTTTCTCTATTGTGCAAACCTGTTTCAATATTTCCATCATCATTGTGCTATCAAAATTAATTCTTAGAAGGACTGACAAAGATACGTAATGGTGTCTTAGATATTTTCTGTCACAAATGACTTGCTCTTCTGTGATTCTGGATTTCCAAGCAGTAAATTTTTACAACTGGTCCAACAAATTGAGACATAGTTGGAAAGGAATCTGACATAATTAGATTTGAATGTGTGTTTAAATTGAACCATGAATTGTTCATGATTCTAATGTGACTGGGAGACAGTTTGACAAATAGTAAGATGGCAGGGGAAAGTCAGTAAAATCCTTTGCCAGCTATAATTGATACCTCCTTTAAATAAACCCCTTATATATAAAATGCTGAGTGTCTTTATATCTGGACTTGTTAAAAAAAATATAGTGTCCTTGAGATGTAGCCATCTGCTTGGGTTTCTAATGCTCGGATGGGTCACCAGAGGTCATTGGTACGGTAAGTTCATGGCTTCTTCCTATTAAAAAATCATCAAACTAGGAGTTGATCTTCCATGCACTCCTTGATGTGCAGGCAGGTAAACTGAAACTGCACGAACACAGACATATCCATACCTTAAGTAAAAATGGGTGCTGTGAGTGTACTCCTTGCTTTGGTGTTCTGCAAACTTTTGTGCAGATTGTGTTCTGTTCTATTTATCCTGACACACAACTGTTTGATACAGTGTGCTTAGAGACACTTTAAATTCAAATGCAATTATTCCACCTCCACTATGAAAATAAATTTGCATCTCTGTCTGGAAATGCCATTTGCTTGCTAGTTTCTGTTTCAGTGCCTGCAATCTAATCAGACAAGTACAGAGGAAATATCATCTTTCAGGTGAGAGTAGAATTGCATTGGCAGAGATTCTTGGTGATACTTTCGCATCTTCTGCCTGTATTATTTTTACCCCCCCCCATCAGCACTATTCATGGTTCATTTTTATGAGTGCTAGTAATCTCAGCTTATAAAGGAAAAGTGTTTTTTTAATAGCCATTAAACTGTACCTAAAGAAATACTTTTTAAAACTAAATGGTGAATGAAGAGTGAACAGAGAAACTTCAGGTTTGCATGCACTAATATAACTGAATCTCCTATAATGTCAATCCTCTATGACTACACCAGGTATGAGTAATAACCAAAAATAGCTCTTTTTTATTATGATTGAAAGAAATTAGTATCCAAGTCTGGCTAAGAAGAAAACTCCATCAAATAGGAAGAGGAAAAGAGTGGAGAGTATGTCTGGAATCAGGCAAGATGTGCAAAAGTTTCTCAAGAAAGACTTTTATGATAATTACAATCGATAATTATTGCTTGCTGTTTTTTTTTCTGTTTAATATATGGTTATTATTTCCAACCCCCAGTAAGAGCAGTTCTTTAACTCAAATGACAATGTACTTTCTTGGAGAATGAAGATGGAAGGTATAATCCATGCTATTGATGGATTTTTTTTTGATACTTGAGCACTGACTTCCTAAGACTTTAAGGCAAATTGGCTCTCAGTTAAATTCTCCCTTACAAGTTAATCCCATGGTTAAAGGTTTTCTGTCTTTCTGATTTCTTTGGTTACAGTTTGTTACATTTCAGAAAACAGCAAAATATGCAGTGTGAAAGTGAACTGTGCATAGAAATGCTTCAGGGAATTACCTATGTCATCGCAGCACTCCGTTTGCAGCAAAGCACATATAATTTGCAACTCATTTAAAAAACTGCAGAGAATGATTTGCATATCTGTATATTGTCCTAAAGCTATTTTTCAGCCATTTTCTTCCTACAGTTCCAGACACATAAAGGATCAGGAATCTTCCATTATTCAGTAGAACCCTCAAAAGGTTTAGATTTCCAAGGAAAACAGGTATTCAAATTCTGTGGAAGTACTTATCCAGACCCAGAACGGACAGAAGTCCCAGCAAAGCTCAGAGGCTGCAGTGGAGCCATGCCGTTTTACACCAGCTATTTTAAAAGTGCAACTTCTGTAGTTACATTTCTACATTTCTCATGTGTTCATAACTGGATTTATAAATAAGTAGGTAGAGTTTGATTTCTAAAATTGCCAGTAGCTTTTATAAAATCCTTAGAGCAATATTAGCTGTTAATACTGCAGGCATTTTCTTCATCTAAGTGAAGGAAATGTGACAAATTCTTAGGGCCATATAATGGATGTTCACTGCCTGCAATGCTCAAAATAATGATATTTTAGGCTCTCCAGTGCTTTCTTTCTGATTTTTATTCGTCATCTTCTTCCCTTTTTCCAAAGAATCTATCTTGTTAAAGCAAGAAGTGAAAAGATAAAGGCTATTGTGAGAACACCAGTGTCAAATGCACTGGCTATGAATTCTGCTTGAGGACAGTTGCCTGGGTCTTTTTTAGCAAGGTGGGTTGGAAAGATCCTTGAAGCTGCTGGCAGTGCTCGGGAGAGCTGGGCCTGGGTGTTTGGCTGTGGGGCTCTGGCTGTGGGGCCGTGTCCCCTGCCACTGTCATTTCTAGTTCACTATCTCTTAGATTTCCGACAGGCACTACAGCATCTCATTGAGAGGAATGATGGACAGGTAGCACTGTAGCCTGGCCACGTTGCTTCATCAGTTCCTGGAGGCACTGTAAAAGCACTCGCAAATGAAAAAAAAATCCAATTCTCAGATGAAAGCTTTCCTTATAAATGTTTAGATTGTGATTTTTCACCTAAGTAATTTCTGAGCAGAAAAATATGTAGCATACAAGCACTTTTTAGGGGAATACTATCTTGCTGATACTAGGACTGCAGTATAGCTTCCAGTTATCTGTTTTTCCTTAAACTTTCCATGTTTTTGTTACCACTTAATACAACTGAGAAAAATAAATTAGGCTCTTTTCCAAACATGGTTATTTCATGTTCTTGCAATGTAGATACCAAGAGTGAAAGGCAATGTTACCAGTCAAATCTATATCCATTTATTCTGGAAAAAAAAATGCTAGGAAAATAAAAGGAAAAATCTCAACCTGTGTTTTACATTCTTTACAGTTTATTTTCATAATCCTGTTATTCTACTGAACTACTGTTGTACTTCCATAGCTGTGTACCATCTCAGATACTTGTAAGTAGACCGTCCTGAAGATGGAGATGTTAGGTGATAATGTTTCAGCTTTCAGTGAAATCATACTGATATTTTTAAGGGTGATGCCAAACTGATATCCTGTGAGTTTTGCTTTGACCACTTAGAGTGGGAATGACTAGTTGCTGTTATAGCTTCTTCTTCTAATGGGGCAATCTTAGCTAGTCCTAAGACTAATGGCTGCCTAGTGAGGTCACATAAACCTTTCCTTTTTCTGTTCTACTTGGGAAAGACTTGAAGTGTAATGTAAAGACCCATACTGGGATTGTTGGTTTTATTATGTGAGGCAGATGGGACATGCTGACTTGACTGTATTGTCTAGTTTGCAAACACATGGCCAGGATAAAAGTAGCCTCAAGAACAAGCAGAAGTCAGCTATTCTTGGCTTAAGTGTTTCATCAGCGAAGATGATTCAGCTATTCAGTTCTTGAGTTAAATCTGGTTTGGGCTAGTAGTGCTTCAAACAACAACTTCATGTTGCCTTCATAAGGTAGAGATTTGGCCTAAATGCCCAGGGCAGAATGCACAAAATGCAGAAAATGTGCCTGATTACAAACCGCATGATTCATGCATTCAGTGAAACAGGATTGCAAAGGAAAAGATTTCAAATGGGAACTGCATTACAGAAAAGTTGTTCACAAATCTTTTATTTGCTACTGTATTACATGATTCATATAGATTTGAATCAAAAGCAAACCTTTTAGAAAATCAGAAATAAAAAATGATATAATTTATACTATTAAATTAAAATTCCCGTTGCCATCTCAAAACCCACATCCCCTGTCTTATGTGTCCCCAGGTCCCCCAGAGTCCCATGCAGAGCCTCATAATCTGAGCCTCATAAACTCATCCTGTTCTCATCCCTTGTTTTCATTTCACCTCTCTGAAGTAAAAGAATAGAATTGTATCTTACTCTTGGCTTATTGCTACTGCTACTATTGCTTGCTGAGGACTTGCTGAGTGTCAGCTCATTAAGAAAGCAAATTCTGGGCATCTTTACAAACGTGTAAAATTTCCATTGCTTTGCGCTTCAGTTTTACAAGAACAAAAGAAGGAATGCGCTTTAACTGCAACTTAGAAGGTCATACACATTTCCTCCTGCTTTCTCTAATTGCCAACACAAAAGACCAAAGCACATGCTTTCCCACCAATAAATCATAGCAATGAATTCAACTAATCATCCAGCTCCGTCATGAACTTTGAACATAATAAAACTCTAACCAAAATATTTCTTGAATTTCCATCCAAATGTTGCCCTGGAGATGCAATGCAAGCATATCCAAGTGCTAATGTATTCATCAAATAATTTTTATATTATAAGTGACACTCTGAAAAAAGGTTCAGAATGGAGTCAATACTTCTTTAATCCATTCCATAATATTTACCAAAATTTAGGATTATTTATATATATTTAGGATTGCATATTAACCATATTTAAGCAGCAAAGTCTCCTGTATTCTGGGGTAATAACAAAGGAATCAGCAGAACCTTTTAGAGGAAATGCTTCAATATGGCTTTTCCATGAGTTTGAAAAGGGATCATATATAAACATTTGACCTTGAAGGTTATGGAAAACTTATTGCTGGGGTATTGAGAACACAGCTAGAGGTAAGGTTCATCACCATACATTCTGGTATCTCCCTTTCTAGAAAATTTGTGCAATAACAGCTATCAAAATCAGCTATGAGAAAGAATTTACATCATTATTATTATCATTATCATCAGTAACATTATTTAATTATTTTTAAACATATAAGCTACATTTAGTTTTAAATAAACCTGGCACTGTGAAATATCTATAGAGTAGTTCTGGACCTAAAATATCTTAAAAGGCAGAATTGCAATCACAAGTGCAGCTTTTGACAGCTGTTCCTGTTTTACTGAGAAAGAACATAGCTATGTTCTTGGGTTCCAAGATGAGTGAAGTTCCTTGAATTCCACTGAATTTTCCATGAAGTTACAAAAAGACAAATTTTGGCACAAAATATCAAACATTTTTTTCATATTTATATATTTGTTCCTGTACATGTTAAACTAAAATTGTTGCTTAAGATGTTAGTCTGCTATTCTAGTTTATACCCTAGCTTATTCTTGAGCTCAATTATTATCTATACCATCACCTTTCAGGAAAGACTAGGAATAAATTATCTGCCAGCTATAGTGCTGTATTGGAAGTGTTTGTCCATGTCTCTAAATGTGTTAATAGCTAATGTGTTAATAAATGTGTCTGGCTTCAAATGATTTAATGCTGAGTGGCTCCACCTTTTGACTTGCTGATTGGAAAAACGGTACTCCATCACGGAGAAGCACAAGCCTTCTGGCAAGCACGGTCGTGATGTGAACACACCGCTTATTGATACATTTGATACAAATTCCAGGCTACTGGTAATGGGATTCATGTTCTTGATTCTCTGTTGACAAGACTGATGTAAACTCGCTTCTGAGATGATATGTGCTCAGCTGTAACTATCTATTCACAAAAAGTATGGCAGGAAATCTTCAGGAAAGGAATTCTCATTTTCTTCTGGAGCTGTAATTCATTTGCTGTAAAAGAGGAGATTAAAAGCTCCACTGTGGTATTTGAGTTTGATTTGTTTTCCCATTCAACCAGAGTAATAATATTGGATTGTGTCACACCTATATCCAAAGCCTGTATTTTAAAGATTGATAGGGTGGGTAGTTGTACACTCGGAGTTCCAGGAGTGCCTGAATGTCAGGGTGCTATAACATAGGTGTGTGCTTTAAGGCTGCCCCAGGAGCCCCAGCGTGGAGGTGCCCTGGCCAGGACTCCCTTGCCTAGGACGTTCCTTGCCACGGAACAACCTCCACATCGTTCCATGAGGCTGGAAGGAGGAGAGGCTCATGGTTGTGTCTCAGCCTCAGTGTTTATTACATTCAGGAGATCTAAATATTTTCAGACAGCTGCTGGCAAAGGCTTCTTTTGCCTTTCTTTTGCCAACAGAGCACAAAACAATCATTGATTACCTGCAAAAACGTCAGTGTGAAGTGTTTGCAAAGGGAATTAGTCTCCTGATCTGCTTTTTGAAGCTCTAAATTTACACAGATATCCAATGCTACTTACTAGAAATATGGCACAGGTAATCTCATCAATATCCACTTCATATTATTTCTTCTGTTACTGCCTTTCTCTTTACATTCCTTTTTCCTCGTGGTCCCCTTAATCTGATTCTGCCAGTAGAAGCTCTCTAATAGAAGCAGCTCTTTGTAATAAAAGAAGGTAAAAAATATGATAGAGTTTTTGTTCAGCTGAAGATAAGATAGCTAAGCTCCTCTTAGTGGACTGTCTTTGAGCCTGAAAGTGTTAAATTCTGCTTCTAATTACCCTGGGACACTATAAAAAATACATTTTAAGAGAGTGCAATGAACCAGTCTGAATACCTGACTTCTGTATTAATTCAGTCTATTCAGGTTTTACTTTATTAAGGATTCCTTTATATAAATCAAAGCAGATGAGAGGAATATCATAAATGTAAAATGAGGCTAATTTTATTGAATGTGAGCTGTGGTGAGGCTGCTAGAATTAGTTCATTGATATAAGACGAAGAATTAACTGGAGACTTTGATCAAAATAAATATAGTATTTTGTGTGTGCTATCTGTAAATTATTTGAAGGCACAAAAGAGTTGTCCTTTGAATGCTCTTCAATATGCATTTGTGAATCAATTTCTAATGTAATTTCTTGGTCAAAAGTCAAAAGTCAAAAGAGGGTTTGTTTCTATGTTAAATTATAATTTTGTGATTTGATACAAACTGCATAAATTGTAATCCTTTTCTTTTTTTTCTGTGGCAGTCTCCATAGCTGAAATATCATGTCTGCCCTCAGGTTAAGAAACCAACCAATTACATATGTATACATATGTAGTTCTGTCTTTGACAGAAACGTATAGCTGATTCAGAAAGAAAAACACACTTTTGAACTGCATTCAAATTGTTCACTAAACTTTTGCATCTATAAGAGAAAGAAATTGTGCAAATAGGATATTTTTTTCCTAAGAATTTAAAAAATTCCATTAATATTGAACATTATGAAAATGTATTAAGAATATGTTATGTAGCTATGAGAAATTATCAGCATACAATAGAGCAGAATCATCCTTTTCTTTGCCTCCAACGTTTGTATTTGAGCACTGTATACTTCTGCCTTCCTGTGAAATGACGATTTACCCTTCAATAATGAGAACTGGAAAATAGGAATGGAAATATTCCTTCAAATTCTACTCTTAAAATTCTCTTAAATTCTTCTACTTTAAATTTCACCTTTTACTGAATACCACTGAACTCTAAACATTAGTAAGTCAGGTTTATTAAAGCAAGATTATTTGGAATATCTCACCCCTCTGATGTTTAAGATGATGCAAGTGATTTAGATGAGTATTCATTAGTGACACAAAATTTTACACATGGTGTGCACCCCACAGCATGTGGCATGCAATGCAGAATTTGCATGATCAGATGATGATTAGGTTTGGCAAATCTAACTTCTCACATCAAAACCTGTGGTTTCCTTTGCTCCACATGTTTTTTGTGGAAAAAAATGGGACTTTCTCTCCGTGGGTAGTTTTTTAAAACATTATTTCCAAACATCTTAATGTGTAACAAAGGCAAAGCTAGATTTATGAAAGTGTCAGAACCATTTCCATGCAACACGGTGTTAACATAATGTTCATGTGACCTGCCATATTTTTTTGTTAGTTTGCTGTGTAGTTTATTTGCACATTTGCAACCTGTATCAATATCTTGCTGATATGTTTAAGATGCTGTAGACTGTAGAAAACAATAGGTGCAAGCTTTCTGAATTGTGTATGCTATGACACAACAAAGTGTAGCAGATAGATGAAAATACAGGTTTGAGGGTCAGTGAACAATGCTGATTTGTACGACACAATTACAGAAACATTTGTGCTAGCTTTTGCTAGCCCCTCTAGAACATCTACAGACTATTTAATAACTAATAGAGTCTGCAATTTGTTCTTTGGCATCTGGAGAGTTCAAATTTTAAACTCCTTTTATACTTTTTTTTTTAATTTTATTTTTGTTTAATGTTTGCAATTTGAGTTTGATTACTGCTTGGACAATCTGGCAACTCATTCCCAAACCTGGCGTCTCTTAAAGTTTATGAATTTGCTACTAGAAAACAAACTTGTAAATGTTGAATCATGTTTGCAAAATCAATGATTTTGTTCTTATAGTATTAAGTGGGTGATACAAAACTGCCATCTTTGGGGACTTCTTATCTTAGAAAGAAGACATGAGGATCAGCTGAAGCCGTGAGGGTTCAGGATAATGCAAGGGCCTGGAAGAAGCCCTGTGGGCTCTCCTCAGGGGTTGCTTTGGTCTCTGCGCCTCTCCAGATGGAATTTAGAGGAGGGCATTCATGGGCAATGGGCATTAGGCATATAACTGTATTTCTGGTTCTTACTGATTTGTTTCTCAGACAGAGAGAGAATAGGATAACACACCTGTTATTCTCTTCATTACCCCCTTATCTATCCCATTATGCTGTGAAAAAGCCCTTTAAAATCACCTCTGAAGGTGATTATATGAAGAATTGTATAAGCAGCTAAACACTATTCCTTCCCTAAAACACTGTTACTTCCATAGAACATAAGATAAAACACATTAGCCTTTGACTAAAGGCATAAATTGGCAGTCTTTTTCTGTCGTGCAGCAAACTGAAAACAAATATTTTCCTAACATAGCTTGTTTTATTTGCACTAGAAACATCAGCTGTTGAACACAGAGGCTTCCAGACCATCCTGTCTTTCAGGAGGCTCAGCCCAGCTACTAAAACTTGACCCCAAAGAGAGCACATTGCACTGGGAATTAACTTTAGAAAGTAGAGAAGAGGCCATCTTTTTCTGCCTCATGAGCTACTTCCCTTAGAAGAAATACCACTGTGCAAAGTCTCCTATATTTTCATGTTACATTTCTTGTAGTACACAGTATATTTTAGATACTCATAATTATGTGGTCAAAGAACGATATGAGCAATCATTTCAAAAACATGCCTTTAAAATGTTAGTTTCTGAAAGAAAGGCTTCTTTTTTAAAGAACAGAGAATAGTTGGAGGTGTAAGTTTAAATACCAGTCAATGATACTATATATATATTCTTAGCTATTTGTGTTAGTCTTGCTGAATTTGAAAATAGTAAGGCTGAAAGGAAGGAAGGAATGAGACAAATAGGAATGGAGTAACATCCTTAAAGTTTGCTTTAAATGAAGAAGAGAATGTAATGACCATTGAGAATAAAGAGAAGCTCTACCGAAGACACCAGTAAATGCACTTCCTCAGAAGTTCAGCCCAGTGTATCAGATTTAGATAGAAACTTTCTTCTGTATCTATATCTCATTAGTTTTTGCAAGTGTGTGACATAGTCTATTAAAAAAAAAAATTGATAGATTATACTGAGAAATATTGTCATATGGCAACAATATTGCTTCTCTTATAAAGTGTTCTCAAACAGGAACTACAGCAATTTTTTAAAATTTGAAGCTTTTGAGATTGTCTCATTTTTAATTTCAGTATTTGAACAAACCAGCCTATATCAAAGTAGCTAGGTATTAAATAATAAAAGTGCTGATATATCATCTCTGTTTTCATTAAGCATGCCACACTTGTCTTATTCAATGTCAGGTAAAGTTCCTCAAACTAATAAGAATCCCATTACATGGTGAGGACTCGCCTCTAATCTTTGAAGAAAGTGAATTATGATAAATAGCTTTATCTCTGAATTTCAATGTGAATGTGCTAGATTTTTATTGATTACTGTATTAGCAGCAGTTCAGCCATCAACGGGACCTCCAAACAGGAAGAAATAATGCTAGAAATTATAAACCAGCCCAGGAATGAGATGCAGGGAAGGCACAGAAGCCTAGCAGATGGCTGCTAGGGATCTTGGAGCTGTCGGATGGGTAAAAATGTGAGCCAGGAAGCAGCTTCAGGCTTGCAAAGAGGCAACGATACCTGAGTATGTGTCTCTGAGACTTGGTTGCAAAATGCAATCAGGCTGACTGATCCAAGCAAGAAGCTCAGTAAAGCTGAATGCTAGTTGTAGATCTGTGCTCAAGTACACGTTTATGTGAAGGAAAATGGGCAAGCTGAGTTACGCAATTATGTAAATAGTCAAGAAGTTGGCGTCTATATTGGATTTCATCACAGCTTAATCTCTCCTTCTACATCAGAACTTGACTTACATAACATGATTTTGGAAGACTGAAGAGTTCTGACAATATATTGAAAAATCTTGTAGGGATTCTTCAGACATTAATCTTTTTTTAATCTTTTTTTTCTTGAGAGGAGGGGTTGGTGGTTGGTGGCTTTTTTCTTTTTTCTTTTTTTTTGTCTCTGAGGACACAATAGATGCTATTTCTATTTTTTTTTTTTTTTTTTTTTTTTTTTTTTTTTTTTTTTTTTTTTTTTTTTTTGGCAGCATAGGTTTAAATAGGATGAGAGGACTGGTCTATATGTGTTCTCAAAGCTGGTTCATCAGAGCCGAACCGCCACTAGCACACTGCTAGAACAGAGGTTTATGTGATTAAAGAGGAAAAGATCTTTCGTGTCTCTGGAGTCACCCTTTGTGTCTGATGCTCTGAGCCTGGCCCACAAATCAGTTCACCCTGTCTTGTCTTTGGTACGCCCTTTGGAATTCTTCATCTAATTTAGGCAAAGGTCATACTCTTGAATTAGGTTTGAGTGCTAGGTTTGGTTTCACTCTTGGGTTCAGATATGAGCTCAGCCACATCTCAACGTGGTGGTGGAGGAGACATGCAGGGACCCTTCCTGGCCCCCATGCTGACCTGGTTTCCATAAATAAGAAGAGAGATCATGCTACACTCCAATGCCTTCCCAGCCTGGATGGCTGGACAGCCAGAATGGGGAGGGTGTCCTGGCCCTCACTGCAGCAGCGATGGCATAGGACACCTAGCCGGGAGGTTTCGTGTATAGTCTGGGGAGGATGAAGGCTTCCTACAGGGGGTAGGAAGCAAGAACCTCTCTTAGATGTTCAGAGCTCATCTCCAGAGGAATCACTGGGCACAGGACACTACACAATGAATGCTACCTCTTTGCATCTCAGATCCATGCTCAGGGGGATTTAATTCTTTGAAAAGTTGTCTCAGAAATATATAGAATAATAACAAGGTAGGTAGTAGAAAGGGGAAAATTTAATGCTGTAGCTAGTAAAGAAATGGGATTTGCATGGCAAGACCTTCTTGTTTTGCTAAATGTTCAGTGTTTCCTGATGGATTAGATAAAACATTCTTTTCTGCAATAGAGGGGAAGACAGCATTAAAAGCTGATTCCTTTATCAGTAACTGTCAAGAAGGCTAGATTTTTACGCATGGAGGAGTCATAAATGGATAAAATCTTTTTTGACAATTAGTTGACAGATTATTTCTTGTTCTTGTCCTTGCTTCTTTGAGATGGATCTGTGAAAAAAGGAAGTTTGATGAATATTTTAAACCTTTATTTCATTTAAATGTAAAATATTAAAAGGGTTGGTGATTTATATGTTAAGATTTTGTCATTTTAAACTATTTCCTTTTTCTAGTACTTTGAGGAAATAGAAGAAAGGATATAACTTTATGTGCTCTTTAAATAATAAAAAAAATGTACTGGGATCTTTTAGAACTTGTTTGATAGAAATGTTACAGCAATCATTTTGACTTACTTCTCTGTTTATTTATGGTGTTTATACTGTACCTGTCATCACAGAACATGAAGACTGATGACAACCAAGCCTGGTTATAAAATAGGTTTCTGGTTTATTTGAAATAAACCCCTCAGTGAACTTGATGCCTGACCTTTCCACATATCTTCATAATGGAAAAACAAGAGCCAGTGGGTTTCTTTCAGAGGTTATGGCTTAGGGGAGGTGCTGGGGGTGGTTCTGCAGTAGTAGCTGATAGCTCCATCTTCTCTGCACCGTGCTGTCTTGGGGGATCCATGTCTGGAGGGTTCAGCCAGGTTCCCAGGACCCAGGGACAATCCCAGTACCCCGATGCTGGGGCTGAGGTTGCAGAGCGCTGCCTTACTTGGATCTGTGGGCCCAGGCTCCGCAGGCAACATGAGGTATTTCCCCTCCGACTTTCCTGGTATCCTGTCAGAGATCTCCCTGAGGTGACTGATGGCTCTCAGATGCTCATCGAGCCGGTGGCACGACATCGCAGCTCAGAGGCCGTGTCAGCAGGGCTTGCGGGGTGCCTGCCCAGCCACCCTTGGCACAACAGCTGCTGATGGGGGTGTTACTGTACGCCGTAAAATACTTCAAATGGACAGTGTTAAAGAGGAGGACAGCTATCAGTTACATTACACAGGAGCCAAGGAATTACAAGGAGTTGCTGGAATCAAAGAAAGAGTCAGCTTGAGAAAAAGCCAAAGAGAAGCATGAAAATTTGTAGCAGAGCGGACAGACTTGGAGTAGGAACAGAGCAGTAATAAAACCCTGGTTGGACACTGTTAGCATTGTGACCTCTGCAGAGATCTGCTGGCACATCCTCCCCTTCACATGTGGGGAGATCCTACAGCGAGCACCAAGGTGGGGGGTATGGATGTGTCTTCATGGGATGCTCTTTCCCTGAGGTGGCAATTAGCAGGCTTTAAAGAGTTGTATGGGAATACATAAATACACCAGGAGGGAACCACACTGCCAGGAGAGCAAAATGCATGTAACCAACACTGCCAGGGGCATGGGATGTGTGTGGTGCAGGGGGCACCTACATGTGTTTGAGTGCTGGGGTGTGTGTGTGGCAAGCAGAATATTTTAAGTTTAGTACTGGAACAGTGGTTAGGATTTTGTAGGTATATATTAACATTTAGTAAGTGCCTAGTATTGCTGGTATGTTGTGCTGCTGGTATTGGTCTCGAGTGTATATTTCATTGGTTGCCAGTTAATTATGTGTAGTTAATAAACTGATAAACTGCTTTAATCATGAGATGCCTACCGGGTCAAAGCAGTCAGCAGAACAGTTCAAGTGAATTCATGGAAGATCATCTAGAAATTTGAGGGTGTCTGCTTTCAGTTAATACAGCTTTAAATTTGACTCCTTGGTGAGGCTGAGAAGGGAAGAATGGATACGTGTGATGGATACGTACAGGACCATGATAACCAGTTGTGGAGCCTCCTCCTCAGTCACCTGTTACTTCTTTAGGAGCACAAGGCTGCTAAGCTTCTTATTCTCTCTTGCTCCTTCCACCCAGGGTTCCTTCAATTTATTAGCTCAAAGTTAACAGAGTTACAATAAATTCCTTTTATATCTATCTGTCTTTGCCCATCTGCTTCTCTTCCTTCCAATTCCCTCTCTAAATTTTTACTGGTACTTGAAAATATCCCCAGAAAGCTCTTCCATCTTTAGGATCTCTTTTCTCACTCTCTTTCCTCCCTTTCCAATCAATTTCTAGCACATGTCAGGAAGAAACATAATTCATTTAACTGCCATTGTTAGGTAAAATCTTCACCAGGATTTGTGTGGATATGTGAGTCATATTCCACCCATAACTGTCTTTTATGTTTTGTAAGCATGACTGGGAAGGATGAATGAACAAAGGATATTGAGCAGCCAAACCATATCGCGACCTTTCTTGTGACTCTTAGTCACTACCTCAAGGACCACAGTCACTGAAAGCAGTATGGAAAATTTGCCTGAGATGTCCTGAAAGGCTAAAACAACTGACTATAAAATTCAGCAGACTCAGTCAGTGAAGAAAACAGAGGAATGTACAGGGTTCAAGACTGGATAAAAAACTGCTCATCATGTACTATACCCAAAGTACTTACATATCATTCTGTACATTGGATTATGTGATATTCTAAGAAGCAATACAAATAAATCGAGCTCAGGCAAAGATATGCTGAACTGATTGCTTGTAAAAAGCCAGCGAGTGCACAAACATACACACAGAAATAGGCATATACACAAGTGCTACTTCAAATGCACATGAAGAAGAAAATTAATTTCCAGAGGGTCTTTTGTCAATTCATTCCATTTAGGATTTCCAAATCTATTTAATGGCTTTGAATGGAAGAGAATGGGTGGACATTGAGCATCTACATCCCTCAGCAAGTTTGGAAATTCTTTCCCAATTATAATTGGTAGTCTCAGTTTCCCTCCTGTGAATGGGAATAATAACTTCCTTTCTTCCACATTTTCTCTTTTCATATCTATTTTTAAGGTCCCTCCCTGACCTTGTGTTTACATCCTTATATTTTACATTCTCAGCCTCTCCCTTGTGCTGACAATGATTCTGAAGGGAGGAAATTCTCTTGGAAATTAAACTGTGAGAAAATGCTTTACTTTTATTTTTTGTTTCCCCCTGCTTCAGTTTCCTGAATGAGCTCACTATGGTGTAAGAACAGACAGACATCAGACAAGTTAGGTGGTAGAAGGGCTGGGTGAGGTTGGAGGGACCATGGCTGAGGGTGAGGGCTAGCATTTGGCTGTGCAATTGGTTCAGCTCTATGAGGATTAGTTCTGAACCTAAGGAAGTAGGTTCAGAAGGAAGTAGACTTTTACATGATACGTAATATGACATAACGGCAGGCTGCCTCCATAAGGGCTGGGACCATGACCTTTCACGAGTTCCTAGCTGTCTGTGTCCTACACTGCGTTGTGCTGGGTCTATCAGTCATGCCTACAAACTGACCTAATGGAAAAACAAAACAAAACAGGAATAATGAATGCATTCTGGGACATATGTTAGTTTTCTGTCGGGTGAGCTGGTTGATCTAATTCATACTGTGGCTCCTGGCAGTTAAATATCATTCGAAGAACAAGATTCAGATCAACAAACTGAGGCTTGTGAATTCTCAGGTGGTCTTGGCAGCTCTGTAGTAGCACCTGTTCTGTACTTGTTTTTTACCTAATAGTTGTCTAGAGTTGTCCATTAAGAAGTCTGTACTAAATCTGGTCTCTTTTCAAGTGTGATCGGTGCATTTCTGAGTAAAGCACTCCAGCTCCATGTAGAATGTCTTTCATGCATATTTGCTCTAGAACTGTCCTGGGCATGAGGCCAGACTGACAGACCTGTAGATCCTAGGATTAGTTCCTCTTCCTTGCCTTTTTTTGAGCATGGGTGTAGCATTCATCTTTTTCTGGTCATCAGCCCTGTCATTATTCATCTGAGGAGTTTCCTCTTCAGCCAAGTAGACTTCCTGATCTGTCTGTCCATTTTCCTGAAAATTGGGATTAATTTTTCTTATATTTCAGTGAGGTTGTTCTTGAAGATCCAGGAACCTTCGTGGAACTTTCTTCCTATCAGGAGAGCCTTCCAAGTGATTGGTGGAGTGGAGTAGGCTCTGAACAAGCCTAACCTCACTTTCCTGAAGTCCAGGGTCTTTAGTCACAGACCCTAGAAAAATTCAGGGTGGAAGGGTCCTCTAACGGTTATTGTGTCCAACCCTATGCTCAAAGTAGAGCCAACTTGATGCAGGTTGCTTTAGGCCCAAAGACATAGTTTTTACCCCTAAGATAATTTTCCAGGCAATCTCTTCAAGTGTTTGACCATCTTCATGGTGAAAAAAAAAAAAAAATCCTTCTATCTGCTCAGAATTTCCCATGTTTCAGCTTGTGACCCTCATCTCTCATCCTGTTTCTAGGCACCTTCAGGAAGGGTCTGGCTCCATTTTCTCTATACCCTCCAAGGACTCAGCTACTTACCTGCTCTATTTCATTCAGAATCCACATCATGGTCACTGCTGCCAAGGTTGCCATTGACTGTCACATCCCCAGTCAGTTCTCCCTTGTTTCTGAGTAACACATCAAGCAGAGTAGCTTCTGTAGACTGCATCCAGATGAAAAAAAAAATCATTCTCATAGCCTTCCATGAATATCTCAATAGCATAGGTGTTGAGTAGCTCAAAAGTCAATTTCTTGTTTAACTGAAACTCAAAGATTGGTAGATTCCCATCTAAGTTCCTAACTTGGCCAGTGCAATAACCCCCTTCCCTCCCCCAAATACATTATTTATTAGTTTGTGACATTGACATGAAGAATAACATAGATATGATGTAGAATTTTTCAGAATTGAACAGGAATGAACAGCTTCAGTTATAGCCTTGAAGTATTTCCTGATTGATACATACTGGTGAGGAGAATACTAAAGCCCACTTTTGTAAAAGACCGACCATAAATAATTCATGAGAACCTTTTGATAACACAAGCCAGATACTGCATGAGTAGATCTCAGTTTGTTTTTTTTTAATTAATCATTCTAAATCAATCAGAGGAATTCACAACTGAATAAGCACAAAAATATATCATAATATTCAATGATCTCCCAAGGACAATTTCTATGATAGTCATCTTTTCCTATATCATCCTCACTAAAAAATATCAATCTATAAAGAAAATGTGTGCTAATTCCAATTAATTTGGCGCTTAATTTTGCATTCTGTAAAATGCAAAAATGTAAAATATGGAAGTGTGAGTATACCATGGGATGTGGTCACAAGAAAGGATGGAAAGGCCTGCCTGTTCTGCAGGCAATCACCTACAGCACTAGCCATTGTTTTACTACTGTTATCATTAAAAGGTCCTGCAAAATCTAAAATCACAACGAATAACATTTAATGAACTTCAGTTTTAAAAGTGATCACAGATTCCCTAATCATGGATTATTCCACTTTGTTTCATATCACTTACTGTTTAGCTCATTAGTTATGATATTAGATATTAGATGAAATGCAAGGCTTCTACGCTTTATGCACCACACAAACGAATACGCATCACTGTGGACTTATCTCACTTTCTATCTATTCTTTAGTGATTCTGATTAAAAGTTCTGCAGGAAGACACTGCAGTCACATACAGATTTCTGGCCATCTTTCAATACTTGCATCTATTTTTGATCATTTCCCAGCTAAGGCACAGTGGGAAACAGAGGACAGGAGTATATTTGGATATATTTAGAGAGGAGATTTACAGCTCTTAGAAAAATAGTACAGAATGTGACAGTGTGTTCCTCAGCAGCACAGGCTGCTATAGGCACATCTGATCTGACTTCAGTTCTTTACATGAGCATACAACAACTGAGCTGAGTGTTTCAGCTCTTGCATCAGTCAAAAGTCTAAGTCCAGCAAATCAGAAGGATCATCAAAACCTTAAGAATGACGACTATCCTTCCCTGCCTACATCCTTTGTCAAGTGCATGAGAAGCAGTGCATTATATGTTTCACAAGCACAAATTTCTGTGTAAGGGTAAAAACTCTGAAAAATCAAGAAATGTGCAGCTCAAATCAGGCTCCCCCCAAAATTGTTGGCTTATCTAGTTTGTTCTTCTTCTGCCTCAGCTTAATATATGTAAAACAGGGATCATGCGACCCATTATCTCACCAGGATGCTGTGAATATACCTTGGTCCTTATGCAATTCTTAGATATTGAGAAGGTGAAAAGCATGGAGGAAGTCCATGAGGAATTCCAATGATCAGCATAAAGTGGGATTGCAGTGCAACACCTAAAGCATTAACCTGATCATCAAACAAAGGAGAACCTATTTGAATTTTATTTCCCTATACAAAAAAGATGTGAATATCTCATAGAGAAAATAGCAAAGAGTACTTTATATTTTATCCCTATTGTAAACAGAGGGTGATTCTCATCACCACTGGAATCCTTAGCCAAATGTGGTTGATTCTTCAGATTCAATATTTGTGTTTTTTCTGCTTTGTATAATAGCTGTATTTTATCTAATTTGTATCTTTTCTGTTGTCAGCTACAGAAATTTCTACATTTACTTCAATTATTGCTGTAGCAAAGATTTTCATAGGATATTTCTATCTCAATAAATTAAAAACTCAGCAGATCATGATTATTGAGCTGCTACTCGTAGTAGCTTCTTTGAGAGATTTCTCTTTGTGGTCAAATATGGCTGATTCCCAGCCGCTGGCACTGGAGTAGCCATTGCCATGTGGCACAGGGGCACGTATTAGCAAAGTATTCACTAACATTTATAGAACATACACACCTGAATTTCCATGATCTTGTTTGGAAATGTCCTTTATTGATGAAGAAAATCAATTGAATGAATTAAAACTAAAGATCTGTTAATGAAGGCATGAAATGTTTGTTTGTATCTTATCCTGAAAAAAAAATATATACATCTTTTCATATTGATGCCTGTCAAGAATAGGGCAGCATTTTCTTGTTTTTCTGATACTGCATCTGCCAGTTTTTAAGTTACACTGCTCCTGTTGTTGTACCATTAATGCCAAATGTTGTACCATTTGACCACTTGGATGTCGGTGCATTATTGGGTGCTAATTTTGGGGGACCTTGAAAAAAGTATGCGGGTGAAAAACATGTTTTCTTTTTCAAGCATTTCAAGAGAAACAAATGAATCCCATCTGTCTAAAAATCCTGCGGTTACAAGCCATATTTCCTACTATTGCTGGTGGAGATAAGAGCTTAATTATACCTGTAACTCTTAGTTGCACATTTATTTTGTGCCTGTTTCTGTTTATTTCCAGGATATTTAAGGTACTGTTCATGATCTCCCGGAAACAGAATAAAATGTGTGTTGCCCAGAACAATCGTTTCAGCCAGACATGAAAATTATTTTTGCTTGAAATCACTCCAAAGGAAAGATTATGTCACAGCAACTCGTTGTTGAAGTTGTCTCATAGCATTAATCCATTCAATTTGACTTCTGCTTGACCAGTAGTAATATGATTTAAGAAGGGACCTGTATATGCTCTCAGACATTAGTGCTGGTATCATTCATCACTGCTGAAGGGGCATGAGAAGTGTTGTCACCTCTTTAACAGCATTCTCCCTTTCTTGATCCAAGCAAGTGCCACCTGGGAAGCATGAGGCCCTTGTCTGGGCAAGGGATACGCTGCGGGGGAAAACACATCTACAGAACAAAGTGAGAACGCGATCCTTTGGCAGGAACGTGGCTGCCTGAAGCCGGCTGCATGCACATGGGATACGGAAAACTGCTAGGCAGGAAAATTGTCAGGCAATATGCAAACAAATTTCTGCCAATGTGCTTAGCCTGACTCCAAGACAAAAAGCCTATGCATGATCTGTGACGTATATTATTATGAGGGTTTAAATGGAAAAGAGAGTTTTGTATAGAAGAAGCGCTAGCGTTTTACACAGAACTAAATTCCTCATGTATAAAAGCGCACTTGAGACTCAGGTGTGGTATGCATTCACAGGGATACACTCCAATACTGCCAGCAAAAGGAAGCGACCCTTTCTTAAGTCTTTTTATTAACTTGTCTCCTTTGTTGTTCCTTTACAGACTTTTGCATTAGATCATTTTTTTTTCACCACTGAATTTCAAAGTCTAAATATTTTAGGCATTTTTGGTTTATGAAACTCCTACATATGAGGTATACTACTTGTAGCAATTTATAGAGGGAAATATACCCTCTGCTGCTTATCTTGCAGAAATCTCATCTGAATGTTCAGTAATTGTGTCTGTAACAAGAAGTAGTTCTATAGGAAAGATGGCACAGAGAAACATTCTTTAATGCTAGAGTATATGGACCAAATCCTACACTAGAGCATTAATTTCAATTCCTCATTTGAGAGTTTGTCTGAAGAATCATTTTGGCTATATCTGAATTGAATTTCTCTGTATGTTTTGTACGACTTGACTGAGATACCAGTACTGATTTCCCAAGTTGCCAAAACCTGCTGTATGTCAGCAAAGTGGTTTGTTTTTAAATTGTCTTATCTCTGTAGATGTGGGAATGTTGAGAGTGTGGAGGAGCATATATTACAAGAGCTTCAGTAAATTGATACATTTTGCTGTATTATGCAAGCCCTCCACTCTTGTAGCCCTTCTCTTATTGATAGTCCTTATTGAATGACTATCAAAACTTATTGAAGTTTTCTCAAGATGCCCTTCATACCCTGGCAGCTGCTGATGAGATTCTTTATAAATATTAATGGTTGCTTCTCATAGATGTTATTTAATCTGCATCACTTCACAGATGTATGCAACAACTACTTTTATTATTACTTTTTTTATTGTCTTCTTTTTTACCTATCAGAAAAGGAAAGACTTGGTTCGGGTCTGCCAGCTGACTTTGTATTGGTATTCTAGGGCTGTCTTCATGCTATTAGGTGAAACTTTTGCATTGGACAAATTGAAAAGCAGTCCTCTCCCTGCTCACCCTGTTCTGCTGTGAAGAAGACGATGGGCATCACAGTGGTGCTGTGCAGAGCCTTGAGTGCCTTAGTGTCTCAGCCTTAGTAATGTTGAGTGGTTGCTATTTGCAGCTCTGCAACCTTTCCTCTGAGTTGCCATGGCAGTGTTTCTCCAGAGCCCCTATAGTAGTATTTTCTCCTTGCTGTTATTTTTCGACCTCTGGTTTCCTGGCCTTACACCTGCAAACCTTGGGATGTGACTACCACCAGCATGAGAGCTGCCCTTTCCCCCTTTTCCCTTTGCTTTACTTCTTGTTTTGCAGTTTTGAGTTTATAGCAGAGAAAAAACACCATGCACAGCAAAATAGATAGTAGTCATTTGAAACATAATAAATATTGCACAATAACGTGTATGCACAGAAACTTAGTGACTAATCAATATGCAACACCTATACTTGATTGGCATGCTCCAGTGCTAACTGTCACAAATGGGAACAAGTAGTATGGGGTTTGAGAAAGTTGCAATAAAAAGTGAATAATCCAGAGGGAAAAGTATGCCCCCAAATCATTATAATCGTCTTGTATATTATTGCTACTTGTTGCAACGGAGAGAAGGGCCAGAGGAGAATGCTTGTCTGCAACTCTGTCAAAGCTCTTCCTGGACAGCAAATGAAGAGTATTTTCCTTCATCTTCCTCCTTCCCTTTACCTTTCTCCCTCTCTTTTCCTTTTTATTTTCCTCAAAAATAACTTTTACTGTTCGAATTGATATGCAAAGCCAGCTAACCCCCTTGTTAAATCCCTTTTTACGTGTGAAAATGCCTCAATGTTATTTGTGCAACAATAGCATTCAATGATAAAGTGCTCCATAAATGTGAATCTGGCTCCATAGATTTGCTAAGCTTTTATATTGTTGTTTCTGAAGATGATCCAAGTCAGCTTGGACATGTTAGTAGGTGTTCATTAAAAAGGATCCACACTACATTCCGATGCCTTGCTCAGGTTATCTCTAATCGAAGGATAGGAATAAATCTGAGGGGGACATGCATTTCTGCAACTGATATAATTTATTTGAAAGAGCTCCTCTGATCCCTCCCATAAATTTGTAAAAGTTAGTTGTGACAGTTCTTACATATGATGTGTTTGACCCCAGAGCATAATACAAAGTCTGGTAATATCAGAGGTTTTATACAACACTGAAAGTTCAAATAGGGAAGCAATCCGGAAGATCCATGCATTGACCCCAGGGCCTCTTTCCAGCGTGCTAAGATCAGTTAGACATAAAATTATATGAGAAATACTGCTACTCCTGGGAACGTTCTTCTTCTCCTTCCTAGGCTTGTTTACACTGTCCAGTGAGACACCCAATGCTATGGATACCATGTTGAAATAGAAAATGATTGGTCCCTTCAGAGGACTTATTTTTGGAAGGTAGCACAGTTTCATTGGGGTTATGTGCTTAGCTCCACAAACAAGGCAGTTCTAGACATTTGCACAGTGTTGAACCACAGGTAACTAGGGAACTTTTAGACAAAAAGAGGGCTGTCACCAAGTTTGTGCAGAGGGCCATAAATCCTCTTTCATATTCTTAAGGTTGCAATATGGAATATGTGATATGCCCAGTTTAGGAATCTGAAAATTAGGGCATAATGAACTGGGTTGCTTTTAATATCACTTCAAGTCAATGAGCCCCTCCAAACAGCAGTTCACCTCATCATAAAGTACGCATCTCTGGCGGTCAGAAAAAGACCTCTTTGGAAGACCCTGTTGTTCTTACAAAAGTGAGCTTATGGTGACCTCAGACTTAGGTATCTAAACATGGATTGAGATTAATTCAAGATCTCCTCCCTCCTTCCCTTCCTTCCTTTCTTCCTGATGTCTGTCTTAGATTGCACTTCTGAGCATGGTATGCCAGCAACGGCCACCATTTGCGGAAAGCAGCAATCAAAGAAAATTAAAAGCTATCGAGAAGTTCTTCTTCAGAGATTTGTCTCTCATATTGCCTCCAATGCCTAAGCAAAGGTGGTGTCATCTGTTTGGAAATTACAGTTGTAGCGCTGCCACACTGCTCTGCACAAGTAGAGTGAGTTTTGGAGGTGCAGTCTTTGGTGAATCATGCTGTAATCAATTTATACTTTGAAAAGGAAAAATAAACAGCTGACTCTGATGCCTAAGCTCTTGTGTATTTTAATTTTAGCTCCTCAAAAATTAGCAATTGAGAAGTCAACATTAGAATTGTAGTTCCCCCCCAAAATGTAAGTGGTTTTTTAAGATTTTCGTGTGGCCTGTAACTAATATACACTCGAATAAATCATTGATAAGTGCATCCTATGGCATTCCAAGTACATAACACTGTCTGAATGGCTTTCATCTTAGTCAAATTTCTGCAAAGTAAAGAAATATTTAGGGATTATAAGGATTGATTTACTTTGCAAATTCATATATGATTTTGCTAGTGTGCTGGAAAGGTTAGGTGGCTGATTTGTTTACAGTTTTGACAAGCATAGTCTATTACCAATGATTGCCATATTCGTCTAAAATTTGTTATGTTTGTACTGCAACTAAGATAAGAAAGAATTAAATTAAGATGAAATTTGCTCAATCAAGAGAAAAATAATCTCATCATACTGAGTACAATGTCAATGAAAATTATTTGGACATCAAAATTATTACTAATATATCTTGGTAGGCATGTAGTGCTATTTAGCACATGAATAGTATCTTTTGAATATATTATATGCTTTCCCTGAAGAGAATTGTACCTGGAAAGCAGTAATAACACATTTTGAAGCAGTATGTTAAAACTGAAGCAGGAAATAGGAAGCATTGGATCTGCTGCTTAGTGTTAATTTTGATGCAATCAATAAACCATGAATGTAGTCAAATGTGACACACTAAACACGTCTGTTACTACCTTTTATAGCAATAGCAGCATTAACAGGTCCTGAGTAAGAGGTTTCTTGAGTGTATAGAACAGATGTATGGATGGCATTCTGATGTCTCCTCTCTTTGGTCATTCTGCTTTTGTGATTCACCAGGAGAAGGAGGCAAACTTCTTTCTCTAAGCAAACAATTTATTCAGTGGCAATGCATTGCCTGCTTGAAAGGTCATGGCATCCCGTAGCATTCCTAAGAGCGCACACAGCTTCTTCAGCACAGATGCTAATTTAATGGTTGACTATTCCTGGAGGATTAAAGGAGGGAGATTCTGGTCTCTTGGTTAGTAAGACTGAATCATGGTCTCATGATACCTTTCAGTTCACGCTGTCCTTTTTCTTACTGTAAACATACAGCTAAATGTTGCAACTGATGTATAGCATCCTCTTGCTACAGCCCAGGGAACAGGAGGAGTTCTTATTTAAAATTATATTGGAGAGTTACTGAGGTTGTTATTACTGCATTAATTACTATATCATTTGTCCTGGTAGGAGATTTTGACATCAGCACCTTGAAGAATACACAGAAGAAACATGAAGTTATTTCTTTCCAGTGTTCTTGTTTCTAGCACCTCAGATAATCTCTGTCTTGTAGGAGAGTTCTGCTTATGTAGGCAAAGAAAGGCAAATTTCTAGCTCAAATGGCCGTACTAAGGGCAATTAGCTAACAAGTAAAAGAGATTTGCTTCCTTTGGGTTTATATTGCTTTCTGCCTGGGGAAGCATGGATGGGAAAGTGTGAATGAAGATGTTTTTGAGAGGCTGAGAAGATCAGTACCATGCTGAGAGTGAAGAGGTCACTGCATAAAATTCTGCATCAAGAGCTATCTTTGCTGAGTAAAAGCCTTAATTAATCCCGAGGTCTCTCAGGAATTGACTNGTAAAAAATCCACTAAGTCACATCAAAAGATCAGGTCACCTCTTCAAATCCTCCAGCAGATGTCTTTTTTTTTGTGGATTTTTTTCTTCCTCTCTCAGGTTTTCTGCTACTGTGCATGTTCTTTCTATCTTTTCTCACTCTTCAGGACAGGGATGCCAGTTTGCAAGAGTTAGACCATGCCATTTTTTTAGTGTTTTTAAAAATATTTTTCTTTTTTTTCTTCCTTCTTTTTTTTTATTTTTTAACAAAGGACTCAGTTTAGCATTTTTAATGTGTTCTGAGGCTGTGATTGTCATTCTCATTTTTTAAAATGTCATGCCATTTCATTGTGACATTTTCAAAATGCAGCTCATTGTATACTTTAGAGCAAGGTTTTTGATTAATATGAACCTAATTTTAGAGGTCTGCCTGATCAATGTATGTGAGCTATCTGTGTCTGTCATGGTCATAATTTTTGATTCGCCAAATCTGAAAGCAGAATAGGGACTTACACATTTCATGAAAGTCAGTAGATTAATAGAGGAAAAATCCTTTCTGTGGCTTGGAAAGGCTGTGGAGAATACTTACCCCTAAGACATAAATTTATATTTATAGAAAAAAAAAGAAAAATCAGGCTTCACTGATACCACAGCTTATGGGTGCCCCCGGTCACTCTGTTCACGCCCCCAGGTTTTGAGCAGGTGTCTTTTTGAAGAACCCTGGAGTAACATAGGCCCTTAAGGCTGCACATAGTTTTGCTTTAGCACCTCCAGCTTGACCTCTCTTAATAATTCCTCCAGATCAAATCTGATCTCTTCTTTGGGCTTTGGGTCTGATCTCTGCCTATGGGTTTCTTTCCTACAGTCTGAGGTGCAACAAGATTCATAACTCTAAACAGAGCAAAACTTTTACAATGTTATTATCTCAGTCTGAAATAGGGGTGGCATCTGCATTTCTTCTGTTTATTAGAAATAACTGTATTTTTGTAGTCTACAAAAAGCCCAGTACCTAATCTTGTTGCTGGATGTGTTTTTTCAATCTGTCTAGTCAGGTAACTTCCATGAACTTCGTATCATAAAAGCAGTAAATAATTTAAAGCTCAGTGAGGGAAGTCTAGTTTGGAGAATGAGGAAACACCTTCCAGTGGGGATATTCAGGCACTGGATTAGGTAGCCTAGGGAGGTTATAGAATCACCAGCACTGGAAACTTTCAAAATCTTTTTTGATGAATGTCTCTGGGAATTATTTAGATAATCCTGTCTTTTACAGGCAGATAAGCAAGATGACCTTTAAAGTCCTCTCCAGCTCTAGCAACTGTGATTGCCAAGAAATGAACACAATTTATGAACTAGGAAATAGAAGCACTTGTGCCCCATTCCCTGTTCTGTAACAAACTTAACAATAGGGTTGCGTAGCGAGGAGTAAAACACTCATCCTTCTAAAGCCCCAAGGTGCTCTGCAATAATCATGTTTGCTTTAGAATACAGAGGAAGTATCATCATTAAATTCAGAAGTTAAATATATTTTTAGATGTATAAAAGGACACGTTGTTAGTAGCCTAGCAACAGACCCGTCATCCAACATCGTGGTGGCACACGGAGGCACACAGATGTGCTTGAATGAATACTTTAAAGACGGAAAATGTAAAAATAAGCTGCATGCTCTCCTGCTTGCTCATCATCATCATCATCATCATTAGCTGTAAAGACTTTCTGTAGGGTGAGTTCTTCTTTTAGTGCCAGCCAAGGAACCTTGCTGTTTTCCAACAGGGTGCTCACATGCAGCAGGATATCGTTCATACAGACACAGTGCAGTAACTGGAAAGCTGAATTCTGGTAAATGGGATCCTAAAGATAAAGCTCACAAGGATTCATTTTGTTCCTTAATTAGATAGTCTGGTTTTCCCAAGCAGTCAACACAAAGCCGCTCTCATTTCATGCATTTCTGAAAATCTAATTGTTGATGTTTAAGGAAAAAGAAAAAGAAAAGGAAAAAGAAGAAATAAAAGTATCCTGCCACAGAATCTGGGCATGAATAAGCCATTTTGCTGATAATAAACAATGATATGCAGTGGGGTTCAGATCATTCAGACAGACAGCTCTGTCCACTTGGCAGTAAATAAGAACAGGAATAGGAATAAGCTTGTTTTGCTGCTGAGGACCACTGCAATGACTCTCAACAAAGCTATGGAACAGGTCTGAGGATAGAGCGGACTATTATTTTCTGAAAATAAATTGTATCTTTGAGAAGTTAATAACTTAGGGGTGAGCGGAGGGAAAGAATACAGCCTTTTAAGTCTGGAGCGTTTCTAAAAGTTTTGAAAAGGTTATTTTTAGAGGAGCTGCATCAAGAAATAAATAACCTTTTCCTTCTTTGCCTTTCCTTCTAATATGCAATTAAGAAAAAGAATATTATTTGGGATATTTATGACAAACGCAAGATAATTTGTCTGGAGACAAATGAAACCAAAATCCAGCATTCATCAGATGAATGACAAACCTTCCCACCCTGAGGAGGGGGCACAGCTGCTGAACAGTGGGCATATTATTCCTGCCTCCAGAGCTACTGTGCAATGCATGTCCATCCATATTCAACACATGCCTTGCTACATTTACAAAGCAGACATAAAGAAAGCTGCCAGGAGGCAGAACTGGTAGGGAGCCATCGCATCGTACTTCAAAGAAGGTTGTACCTTGAAGCATGGAGAAAAATGCTGCTTTAGGTTTTACACCCATCCCATTCGACAACCCGTCTATACACAGCTTGACTACTGTGCTAGCTGGAAACCTTCTTAGCAACATTTTATTGTATAATGTTGGTAATCACGGGCTGGCAAAATGCTCCTTACTGCTTTAGTTTTGAAATTGTGCTGAAATTAGTGTCAGAACCCTTTTAATTTGAGGCAGAATGAATGTATTCTGTATTTATCTCTGCCATTTTGGGGATAGCTGTCAAAGCCAATTTTATTGCTATCCTAAATGGGCTGGGATCACAGAAGCTGGTCTTACAGAGCCAGATGGCTTGTCTCGGGCATATGACAGAAAATTAGAAATTTGTCCTTCATGTCTTATAGCACCTGGCTAATGTTCATAGTAATAGGGTGCTTACCATCAGACACTGGAATAATCTTTTGCTGCTTCTTTAAAAGTGAGTTTATGCTGGAATTTCTAACTATGCATCTCTGTGATCTCAAGGAAGCTGGAAAACCTTTTCATATGACTGAGGTGCACACTATTTCTGCTTTAGCTGTATTGATTTAGGAATAGGTGTATTCAGGGTGATATAGAGAATGATAGAGTCCAGGATGGATGTTCTTCAGTATAGCTGAAGAAATAACAGGATGAAAGTGATTGCATGAAAACAAGGAAGCTGTACCGCAGGATTCTTTTTTTTTTTTTTTTTTACATACAACTACTTTCCTTCATAATTTCTGCCACAAATACGTGCATAAAACTAAGACATAAAACTATATTATACTATGCATTCAGGGTAGGGGGTAGGTCAGGGTCATTTATAGGGGTTTCTCTATGAGCCCAATAGGAAAATGCAGCCGAGGGAGAAAGCAGAGTTCCTGCTAACTCTTGCGTGCCATAGAGATAAACACACTGATCCCAGAGTCTTGATATGGCTCCCTGCAACGGATCATTGAACAGAGGGAAAATAGACTTTCAAATGATGAACACCAGCTCCACAATATTTGCAGAGACGCTACTGTCGAGAAACTCTAAAATAGCCTTCTATCTCCTGATACCATTTCAATGTTTACACATTTTATTTCCAAGATATATCATCTTTCCATTTTGTAGAACTACAAAAATCCTCTTTGACCATCCTTTATATTTCACCAGAAGAGCAGCTTGTTTTCTCTAGCCTATTGCTTTATTAGTTTATACCTTTGTTTGCATTAAATATTAACCTACCTATGTTAACCTGCCTCTTTGCTGAGAAATTCCACGTGCCATCCTTGCAATAAATATAGGGATGCAGTGGTAGTATTGCAGGATATTTTTATAATACAGATGATATACAAGGATGTAAATGTAGCGTTTCCTATTAGAATGATCTGGTTAGATTCATTAGGGACTTACAGACTGCTCTCAAAGTTAATGTGCATGCTCAGCAGCACTCCTTGAGAGGTGACACTTTTTTCTTGTATTTCAGAAGATAGGAAGCATCTGTCCCCATCGCCCTGTGAGTATGCTTCTGATTACCCTCTGATCAACAAGCAAGGCGGTGAGAAGCAAGTCCGGACATGGGAACAAGCTCAGCTTCACCCTAGAAAAGCAGTGGGAATCCTGCCCTGCGCTGGAGCATGTCCCAGCATCAGTAATTCATCTAAATTCATCTGTTCCTCTTGCTGATCGGGATGGTTAAGAAGACATGATTTCATTCACAGGTACAAAAGGAGTTGAACTGCACAATATATATCACTTTTTTTTCACGCTTGCTTCAACGCATTGTAAACTTTGATGTCATTTTGACAATAAGCTGTCTTACAGTTGCATCTTTTAGTATCCATTAGACGGAAAGTGCTCTTATCTAAAAAGGTTTTCGTCATCTAGGCCAGATGGGATAATTCACTTCTGTGGTGAATGCATTTTAATGTGAACAGTATGAAAGAAGACTGGACAAATATATAGAGGGATGGCTGGAATAAATGATATATAACTAGAAGGTTCCAGGAGTATCAAATATGTCATTTCTGAACTTTATGTCATCAGAAATTACTGCAATTTCATTGTCTAGGCTGTTTTTTATGCCTGCACAAATGCTCTAAAATTAGCAAGGTGAATATACAAGAAAAGCACTCAGTTTAACAGGTGGAGATAGGAAGTAAGAGCAAGATGCCCTGATGGACCTTGCACACCTAGCCATGAGTTAGGTGTCTGGATGCAGCATGGGCCTAAAGCTCTGTTATGAGGCGCCTGTGCACCAAAGTTTTAGTGAATTTACTTGAAGTTCTGTTACAGTGATCAACAAGTTAGGCAAGTGATCCACAAAGAAACTATCCTAGTGGATGTGTGTGCTGACATTACTGGAACAGATAGGTGAGTACATGGACAGTAGAAATGCTTCTACTTACCAGTACTGTTACTAGTACTAATTTTGTTCAAGGAAAGAAATGAGAGTCATTCTACTGAAAGATATAGGAATTTTCCAGTGAAGAAAAAAGAAAGAATGACTTTGCAGCTTACTGAGCAATTAACTTGTTCAGCTCCTCTTCTGGCCTCTGCTTTATGGCAAGGAGAATAAAACACAGCTTATGGTTGACTGTGAGCTCTTTTGGATTTGTTCTCTACTACACAGCAGATATTTAAAGAAGGCATTAAGGGTCAGTTTTACTGTTATGGATTTAGTTTCATATTTGTTGAGACATCTAAGAATTTCTTCTGTAGGCTGGGCAGAACATTTGATTAGGCAGACAGGACCTGCAAGTGTCTCATTTTAGGGAAACCTTGCTGAATAAGTGTCTGCAAAACACGGCCTAAACGTCATCTATCTTTAAGTAATACCTTAGATAGTTCATTCCTAGCTGGTCTTCTTTTTCAAAAACCTAGTGAAAGATTTGTCTCTGATTAAAACAAATGATTAGGACTACTCAAACAGAGAAGAGAAGAGAAGAGAAGAGAAGAGAAGAGAAGAGAAGAGAAGAGAAGAGAAGAGAAGAGAAGAGAAGAGAAGAGAAGAGAAGAGAAGAGATTAGAACTACTCAGCATGGAGGCACTTTTCATGTCAACTCTGAGGAGAGCAATGCCTTGGGAACCCTGGCAAAGGGTGGCTAAAAGGGATTTTGATACCAAGAACCAAATGAGACCTCCTGTGCAGCCCGTTGCCAGCATTCACTCCTTCCTCATGTCCTAATGACCGAGCCTTTCAGCTGCTTGCACACCACATATACACACCTTCAAGGTATGAGGAGACTGAAAACCTTCCAGAATTTTCCTGAGAAATAGTAAGAAGCCAAACATCAGCTTTTATCCATTCCATGATGCAAGGCAAGCCAAGGAAGAGGATGATAGCTCTACTCAGGACATAAGACTAGCTACAAAAAGCACGCTGTAGTATACTTCTGAAGGTAAATTATACACTCTTTTTTGAAACTAGCTGTTTCAAAACAGACTAGCTGTCTGTTGGCTTGTGTTGATACTCCCCTTTTCTAGGATACACATCCCCATTTGCAATGGCTTGATGACATTCTTGTGCTTATTCACCATCAGTGGTAAAGGCACAGATAAATTGGTTCTGTTGTGTATATGTTCGTTGGGTCAACGTAGAACTGTGAAGAGAATAAACAACTTTTATGCAAAATATGTTCTTGTCTTCTAACTTAAACTTTGATCCAACTCTAACTAATGTCAGTGGAAATACTTCTGGCTGGAACATTTAGACATTAGTAAGATTGTGCTGCAAGAGAATGAACAAATCACCTCATATTCAGGATCCAGATCTTGGGTATATTTAAGAGGGCTATTCTAAGTCAAGACTTTTTTCTACTGCAGCCTTGTACAAAAGTATTAGCAGAAGGCAAAGAAACATGAAACACCTAGAGAGCTGAAAGAAAATAAGACATTTAAAAATCAGATTGCTCTAATGAAACACCAAAACACCTTAATTATAATCAGAACTATTGTGGGACAACAGCATGCTTGTGCACATCTGTTTAAGTGGATAGTTTTTCTATATTTTAACAGTTTATAGACTTTTCAGTGTATATATCCTGAATTATAGTTTTTAGCTGAGGTTCTAGGCATAGATTTACATTCAGATTTATATATCTAAATGGTTTATACCTGAATAATTGGAGGAGTCAAATGTCTGAAGATAGAAAAAGCACATACTGTTAGAATACATGGTGAATACTGGTGTATATTAATTCAAGAGAGGGAAGGAATTAGCTAAATAGATTCCCACTCACTTAAGGACACTTATTCCTACCATCTTCTATGACTACATTTTAATGTAGATAGATTGAAGTGGATTTGTTGTCAAGGAAGTTTTTTTTTTTTTTTTTCTTCTTCCAAAAGTCCCTACAGGTTAGTGTTTTTCAATATAAAAAGTCTACCTAGAGAGCTGGCACTGGGGAAAAAAAGACTGAAAACACACAGAAACAGTATATTGCTCCTTTCTGTATCTTTTGGAGTGCTAATAGTGTCAAAGACACGTCCACCAGCTGCAGACAAAAAGATTCTGATTTCAAGCTGTTGTCCGTCTGTGGTGTGGCTTCCTCCAAAGTAAGGAGTGGCTGGTTTCAAACTAGGCCATGGGCTGAACGTCCTCACACCTGCTTTGCCTGTGCCCGGGAAGCAGGAGACGCCCCGTTTCTGTGCCGGAGCCGTTCTCACCGGCTGCTGCCCAGAACTGTTGGGCAGGTGACGCGAGAGGCCTGTTCTCAGCATAACAGCAAATTCACAGGGCCAGGGCACAGGTCCGAGCCCTGGTAGGTGCTCGCCAGCTGTTAAACCATTTGCGCAGACTTTGGCTTGCTTTTGGCCTTGAGGAACTTGTGTAGCCCAAGCAATTTCTGAGCGTGGTTATGGGCTTAGCACAAGCCAGAGACCATTCCCAAGCAGCAATTTTTACTCTAGCTGCTTTGTTTTGGGTGGTAAGAGCATTTGGCTGTGCTCGGTCAAACATTTTGGTCTCAGAAGCTGGCAAGAGCTCCCAGGCCATTTTACTTACCAGTACAGATGCAACTACCAAAACCATATAGGCCACCAAGAGAGGTCAGCCTCTGGGGACCTGATCCGCACGTGAAACAGTGATTTCTAAACTACTTTGTATTAACTTGTATTAACTTCTGAAGGCAGAAGTTAATACATGGACCAGATGCTGAAGCTAGAGGTAACTGTGGTGAGCTTATGGCAAAGCCCTGCCTTAGCCCAGTTTACACCCAGCCAGCTGCAGGACACCCGGGCACGTCGTTGTGCCGTCACAGAAGCCTTGAGAGCTTGAGTTTGTCTTGTTACTTGTTTACTGTTTCACTGCTTTTTCACTGTTTTGTGTTTCACATGTGTTATCACTAAAATTACCAGGAGCGCAAATAATAGTCAGCATTTCATCTACAAAAGAAGACACATGCAGCCTTCTCAATAACTCTGCAACAACCAGAATCACATCACTAATAAGCACTCCTGGGGTCTTTCTGGGGTTTGTAATCCACAAAGAAGGAGCTAGGATCTAGTAAAACAATACCTGTTCTGCCAGCTGTCCTAAAAACAGCTTTCAGCAGTTCCTTTTATCAGGGCGCTGCAGACCTCGTTTGCTAAGGGAAATTAACTGCAACTAATTTACAAGCAATGAGCAATGGGCAATTTTTCTAAAGCTTACAACTGTTGCCTGGATACAAATCTGCTCGAATGCTTTTATATATAAAATGTTTTTAGGGTATTTGCAGCAGTTTGTTTTGATGACAAGTTGTCAAACATCAAGCCAGGGCACATGGCGTACTGCATTAACTTCCTATCCGCCTCAAGGCGCTGCCCGTGCGCTACCACTGAATGGATGTAATAAGGAACAGTATGTTGCTGGGCTCTGCTCGGTGAGAGAATTCGTCAGAGAGGCTCTGAACATGGCTCTTGATTTGCCTCTAGATTATTACAGATGCGAATGTGCACAGAAGAGATTTTAATTTAATCACCAAATTGCATTTATTAGTAGCTGCTAGCATGTTGGAGGAAAACTTAAAAATTTGAAAAAATATTGAATGAGGGTTAATGATACGAACATAAAACATGTCCTAAAAGTTGAACTGTAAGTGTTGATTGCAAGGCTTTTATAGTCTCTGAGTAGGAACAAAATATTATACAGGGTGAAACAGATTAGTAATGGCTAATAATGCCTATTCAAATCAATTCTGTGTAAGTATGCTTAAAAGAAAATTCACTACAGTCTGGTGTTTTGTATCAGCTTTTTTTTTTCTCATTCAAACATGAGGGTTTCCACTGGCAAAATCAACCTTCCTCCAGAAATCAAATACTGGAATTCCCAAGGTGAATGCTGCATTGCGTCCACATGTCCAGCAACTGAACCATGTCCTAGAAATTTAAAACGGTTTGTGGTGGGAAACAAGGATATCTCCCTTGCAGAGATTTGCTGTTCACTCTAATTAGACAATAACAATTGAGAACAAACAATTATAACAATTCAGAAAGAACAATCTGTTCAATATAACTGTAACATACCACGTCAAGTTCTACTACTTCTAGCAGATAATGAAAGCAAGTGGAAAGCAAAAGAAAGGGGAAAATAACTCAGAAATAAGGACATCTGTGAAGCTCCTGTTGCATTTCCCTGCCGGATTTATCTCATATATTTTTTGAGCTTCATCAATGTACTCAGGAAAATAGACCTCCAAGACAGGAACAGAATCTTGTTATTTTCTTCAGCTTCCTTCTCCCCGTCAGTCTGCCATGCAGAGGGCAGGATAAGCTGGTTCCCATGCCTAAAATCTTCTGTACTCTACAGTATTTAGAGACAAAGCTACAGCAGGAAGAATAGATTTTTTACAATACTTTTTATTTTAGCTATCAGCCAAGATTTTCTCCACAAAAATCCTCCTTAACATTTTTACAAATTCTAAGAAAGCAATCAAATGAATATATAAGATAACATATTTTTTTAACTACAGTATTTGATTACTTCCCTCTGTAATCTTTGACCTTTGTCTTACTTGGTATACATATCCTTTAGGCCAAAAAGATCTAGATGGTCACATTAATGGAATCACCACCAAGTCACTTTGGCATTAACTGTGTGAAAAGAGGAGAAATTAGAATATAGGCCAAGCATATTTTGTGCTCCCAGTTCTTTGACTTCTCATGTGGGATTTGATATTTCATTGCTCTGTTGGTATTTGTAGCAGTCAGCAGTGCACTTCCTGGAGCACAGACGGGACAAGCAGCAGGAGGCAGCTTTCTATTTCAGAAATTGGAGACTCTTCCCTGCCAAACCTGTGTCCCAGAAAAGATCTCTGTTGGCTCCTTTTAGATGGCACTATCTGTATCGCAGGGGTTCTCTTCCTTATTTCATCTTTCTGAAGCACCAAGACTGAAGGCACGAAGTGTCACAGTTCCAGCTTTTTACAGTCCACTAGAAACATCTTTGCCTACTTGACTCACCTTCTATTTTAGCCAACCCAACCTTGTCTGCCAGTCACTTGGGTGGTGGCTGCTACTGTTTAACTGCTGAGAAAAGAGCGACTTTCTTATGTTATCTTGAATAAGAAGCGGCAGGTGTGCCATCCTTTCCAGGATGATAGATCAAAGATAACACCTTCTCAGCACCTATCATCACTTCCCAGCATCAACTAAATTGCTTACTGAAACTACCACCTTCGGCCACATGTCTTTATGGCTTCCACAGCTTGAGAAGAACACTTGCTTTGAAGCTGAAAAATACCTAGACTCCTGGATATGAGCATAAAACATTTTATTAAAAGATTGCATTTTATGGCCTTTGAAAAGTATCTTCAATAAAATACTATTGTATAAATTAATTGCTAGAAATTTAAAGAGGATACAAGAAATTAGGATGCAAAGCAAAAGCTCAACCTTTGCCTGTAAATCACAAAAAATGATAGTGAGTGATCAGACTGGAAGGAATGAAGAAAATAATCAATCGAGACAAAGAGTTACCATCTTAGGAAGAACCTTTAAAAAAGCATATAAAGTAAATAATGAAGAAAAGAAGTTTAACCAGCTATGGAAAAGACATGGACTGGTGCAGGGCACTGGAGAGTCCAGGGGAGGTTAAATTCAGCTGTCTTGTAGGATAGACTGCCTGCGTACTGCGATACCCAGGGCTGCATTGCCTCGCTGGGCACCACACCACATCCATGATGAAGATGAACTGCATGCAGGAGGGAGCAAGGCAATTTGCTGGTGAAAGGTGCATCTAGATGATTAAATGGTTTAGGTAAAATGAAGGGATGCTTCAATCTGCTGTTGCTCATCTCCTTTGTGCTCTGTGTAGCCAGCTGCAGCAGTTACAGGGTATTTGGTGGGTGTTTGAGTTGTAGTGGCAGAAGACTTTTCTCCTTGGTTTTCCAGGGTTGGAAGGTGAAAGAAGGTGACAGTTCCATTCTTCTGAGAATGAATGCACATTCTTTGTCTCTGTAATAGAGAACTTCAAGACTCCTGTCAGCATAAAATGAAAATTAGAAAAGCAATCAGCCAAAGCAGACATTATGGGCTACCTTCTTCACCAAGAATTACGAATTCATTTAATGAATGAATGTAGCAGTGTAGCAGGCTGTGTAAGAAATACTGTGCTTTTGTCCTGAGGAAAGTGATTTTTATAAGCGAATGAGTTTTGATTAGCTAGTGGTCTTTAATCTCTTCCAATCTCATGATAGACTAGATTAACAAAGCAAAGTTAAAGGACAACTTGGAATTTAAAACTGACTGTAGGGAACATTAAAATTCTACTTTGGTTCACTGAGCTTGTTCCCTGTCAGCAAAATCTAAATGGAAAATTGACAAGAATGTACCCTATGGGAGAGAAGAGATCTTCATCCCTGTGCATGTGCATCAGCTGAAGATCCATGGGGAGCTGACGCAGAACACAGAGCTATGAGCTTATTAATGGTCAATCTCATGGCATCACAATTTTTTTTTTTTTTAGCTCTACTGCCAGTTTGATTTAGGTTTCAGGAGATATTTGTGCGGATGGTTTGTGGAGACTTTAAGACTTAAGACATTGGGTTCAAATCTGTGCACGTCACTCTTTTCCCCCATATTTTAAAGAAGCTAGATCAAGACTGAATTATTTATTCCTGCGGGAAAGAAAAATGTGCTTGACAACTCCTTAGCAAAGCAGTTTCACAATTATTGCTTTTACCTGACAATAATAAAACATTTTTTTCTTCATTAAAAAGCTTGGAAAATGTGGAAGAAGCTCAAAATAAGACTTTGATCCTGACAAATTTTCCTGCCATGGTAGTACATATTGTCACAAATGGTCCTATTGCAGTCATCCTTAAATGTCATTAACCAAGAATTTTTATTTTAATGTACACAAAGCCCTTTCAAATGTACTTCATTTAAATAATAATTAAAAAGTTACCATAGTAACTGGTACAGCTTAGTATCAGACCATCATAATGGCTGTAAGACCAAATGTCCATCCAGCCTGGTACACTGTCTCTAGCAAGGGTAAGAAGCTTGAAAACAGGGCAGATGTGCAAATGTCTGTGACACGTCACTCCCACCCTCCTGGTATAATCTGGGTACTTAGTAACTCCTAGTGGGGCCCTTTCCAATATATTGTCCAGTCTCCTCTTGAGCCCACAGTTCCTCTGGCCAAGTTTCACAAAACTCCTTTTTCCAAAACACTTCTACCAACTGCATGAAAAGTACCTCCTTTTGATGATTTTGGATATATGAGATACAGAAAAGAATGGTTGCTCTACAGACAAATTATTTAAAAAAAAAAAATGTTTAGAATATCCCATTCCCTCTATATTACATGTCTGTGTATTTTTTTTGCTGCAGTCTGTATTAAAGACATGACAGCTGTAAGACAGACACTGATCATACACCGCAGAACAAACTGGGCCGGTAGGTACCTCTGTGGTCAACATAGTATCCGAGCGGCTCCTAGATTTTAGCAAGGTAAAGAAAGTGGGCCTGAAAAGCAAGGATTGAGCCATTTCGGAAACAAGCCATATGGTTTACAAGGCTACTTGGAGAGGGTGTCTCGGTCTTTGCTCTTCCTCACACAGATGGAAAAGGCTGGGTCCCTCCCAAGGCTTCTGCTGTGCAGGTGCTGCTGCCCAGCTGGGGCTGGGGCTCCCCTGCCGCGAAGGAAACTTGGGAACTGGAACTAACGGAAAGGTTATAAATAGACATTCTCCTTTCCAGGTGGATAGCGCTGGAAATTTAAAAACTCTCAGTTCAAAATGTATGTTTACATACTGTTGTTACAGTTGTTATTCTTTGGCCATGAGATTCAGATGCGAGAGATACGGACCTGGTAGCCTCTGGAGCTGTACTTTAATTCTCTGCCTGGGAAGTTACAAAGAAAGTCGGAATCATCCTGGCATGCAAATGTTCTGCTGGAGATGGCAGCTGTTCTGGTCTGGTTAGAAGCTGTCAAACTAGTTGTAAGCCAGACCGACAGACTCCCTATCACATAAAGTAACTCTTTCAACACCAAGTCTGCCCTTAGACATTCAAATGAAAGTAACGCACTAAATAATCTTTACTTTATTTTCTAGACAAATATGTCACTCAAAAAGAAGCGCCTCAGATAAGGCCCCATAGTGCTGAAATATGCTGTCTGAATGTAATGGGATTTTTGCAGGAAATTTTAAGGCAAGTAAGTAAATTAGTTCAGACTGCTGAGTGTGATCAAAACGGCCTCCGTAGTAAGGCAGAGGTATTTTATTTAGTCAAAAGGGATCTTCATTTCCCCTCAATTCTGAAGAACGTAGTTGTCTGGCAGCACTGTCCAAAACTATTTTGATTTTAACCTTCTCAGCTAAGTTAGGCTGCTGAAGAGTATATTTGATCCCTAGAGCAGAATTTACATGATCCATGCTACAGTGGTTAGCAAAGAGCATCTGCGCTGGCTGCAGGAGATGCAAAAGCCGAGTCTGCTGAAGAGCGGCTCCCCTGAGCTTTGGCACACAAAGGATTTTGTGAAGGGCTAACACCGACTTCAAAGATAAGCAAGTTGCTACAAAAATTAAATCCCATTGAGTATGATGCAGCTGGGGAAACCAAATAAGAAGATTAGTTGAAAACGCAGCAATCGTAAGATTTAGCAAGTCGGCAACCGCCATTTGATCCTGGAAAGTGTGTTGGAGATGGTAGAGGAAAATGTGCCCCAAAGGTATTTCGTAGGAAATTTCCATCATGGTGGAAAGTTTATTTACACTTCAATATTAACAGCAACAAATACAAAAAAAAAAAAAAA
>VZSV01000004.1:11081925-11096276 GCA_013398735.1 Nothocercus julius
ACTTGCTTTTTTGCATTTTACTTTTTTTTTTTGCATTTTACTTTTACTGCAGAAAAAAATCTAGCAACCCATACATAAACATATATACAGATCTATTTATAAGCCATCTGCTGAGCTTTTGGCGACTGGCTTCGGGGACGGCACTAGGAAGCTGACAGATACAGGCAGGGAGTAGGGGTGATTTTCAGCCGGCGGCGGGGATGCTATCAGAAGTTGACATCACACTGCTTACCCCAAAGAGCATCAACCGGGTCTGGATCAACAGGGCAACCTGCAAACAAAGCGGGGCTTAGTGCAGTGGGATTATGCTGTTCCACTGGATGTTCCTAGTTTTCCCTTAACGATACTGGGGTGTCTTTAATGTGCTCATAAGTTCAAAGGCTGCTTATCTTTAACCGTTTGTAATCAAGAGGCCCCATTCCCCCCTTGTTCTCCATCCTTTGACTTGTTTTTTTCTTACTACATGTGGCCATGTGAAGGTTTACAAAAGAATTGTTAAAAATATATAAAGTTACAGTAAATATGTAATGGAAGAAAAAAATGCTAGTGACAAGATATTTGTCCTAATTCTGTGAGATTGTGTCAAAGAATAGAGGACACCTTTTATATACATTTTCTGCTCACTGGAGCTGCTACAGTGCATGGGAGTCTTTCCATTGATCCCGATGGTTTTTGAGGAACCCATCAGAATCAGAGCTCTTTCTGCAATTTTAAAGTTACTTTTTTTGCAACCTTAAATTAATAGAGTGGCTCAAGATGTATAGAATGGGAATGATAAGATTATATATCTCTTACTAGCTTTTTACTTTTTCTGTTGCATTCATTACTGGGTATGTTTTTGGGGGCCATCTCCCCTAAGACATGTTTCCTTCATAATGATAAGAAAAATGAAGCCAGCAGGCAAATCTGCCCTTGTTGCGATGGGTCATAAGAGATGAAATTTGGATCAAATCTTGATATTTAGTGTTACTTTGGCCCTCAGTCTTTCTTAACCCCTTTCAAACTATTTTTGTAGTATAGTCCCTTTAGGATCAGAGCAAATTGGTTCTTCTTATCCCACATTTTTGTCTTAAATTTATTTAATTGGCTCAAGTTTTAAGCAAATGTGTTAGTTACTTTTTTTTTTTTTTATCAAGATACTGAGTTGAGCAGACTGCAAACACTCATCCTTTGCTGGGATTGCTCTGCAGCCCTTGAACAGGTTCTGCAGTGATCCCCATGGGCTCTTGGGCCGCTCCTCCACAAGGGCTTTCCATTAAAGTGGAATGGGAAATTTTGTTTCCAGGGGGCATAGAGGCTCATGGACTTGCTATATGTGCCAGGAAAAGAGGAGTAGTATTTTTCAGAGAAAGCACTGGATATATTCAGGGCAGTTTGCTCTTCTCTTGTTGTTCCAGAGCTACCTAAGATTTTCATCTGTGCAGTGCTGGGGTGCTCTGGTGACAAATCATATGAGGTGACAAAGGTCCTAGTTCTTTCCTTCTGGTGTCTGCAGGGCCTCCCTAGCCCTGAGGCTCTGCGGATTTTGTTACCTTCTCTTAGCAGCTCTTGCTCTCTCTGTGGGGAGCACAAGGCATGTCTGGTGCCTGGGGGCATCCCCAAAGTGGCAGCCTCCAGGCCACGGCCACAGCCTCGCCACAGGAGGCCCAGCCTCTGGCAAAGCATCTCAGGTCATCTGTGAGTGGAAAAGATCAGTGGCGTGGTTCGTAAATATAGCCTGATGGGCAACACCCATCCCTTAAAAATCAGACCTTTAGCCTCTTTTTGAGAAGAGTAAATATTTGAGGATTGGGCAACAATATGAAAAAAACCCTGCATGTTGTAAACTTAAAGCTTAATCCCTGCAAGAGGGCTAGAGGAAAGGAGGGGGAAATACCTCATCCTTATTTTGCGTGTGTGAGATTTGGCAAGGCCATGCACTGGAACAGTAGCCAGCAGCTCCATGGCACATCCAATGTCACCTGATCCAACACACCACCACGGACCACCTCATGCAGTTTCTTTCACAAGCCCTGCTGCAGGGAACGGGCAAGTCTCTGTAAATGGAAAATACCAAAGTTGACTTAGACTTAAAAAACTCATGACACTTCTTTGGTTACAGTCTTCAGTTCCCTTGAAAGCCACAAATCTCCTGTGAAGGGAAACAATGAGCAGGCTCCTAATGGTTTTGATATCCCCACAGTTCTTGAATATTCTTGGCTTCTGCTTCCTCTCTCGTGAACTGCAGAAACACGGACTGCTCAGCAGGTGTCGATATTAACTTCTGCTTGGGAATTCTCAGCTATAGTTTGTCTAAAAATAACTTCCACTGTTTCAGCAGCCATCCATTGTGCTGACTAGGCTGCAGCGAGGAGAGAACTCCCCAGCAGGCTATCAATCCTGTCAAATGCTGAAGTGACTTTAAAGAGGGATTTCAAACATTTCTTAGTATGAGACACTTTCCAGAAAGAAAAAGCAGGCTATATTCTTCTGTCATATAACACTTCATTAGTGCTTCATGTTTCTTTGTTGACAAATGCTGTAGAAAGAATAAAATACATGTTTACCACAAGCTTGGGAAACAATACGCTGTATCCTCAGAGGGAGAAGATGTTAACATATCTGGGACATGTTCTGGCAGTGCTATTTCAAATTTCCATTATTTAAGGAAAATATAGTGGTTTGAGTGTTTCATGGTAACAGATGTGGATGGGATAGAAAGGCATGGAACTTTACTGCTTGTGTTTCTCTCAGTTCACATCAATTTTGCGTTGTCATCTTATCAGTGATGCTCATTGTACCACTTACTATACAGTAAAACTGATGTTATAAACTCATGTTTTTAATTGTTCTTAAATATATCTATTTCAAACCCAAAGAGAGAAACAAAACAAACAAACAAAAAACCCACATGGCTAGCAAAGACATCATTCAGGAAGCTTAACATATTTCTTTAACTGCCAATTTCTTTTTTTTTTTTTTCTGGAGTATATGTGTATGGCCAGTAGCCACAAAATTAACCAAACCTGCAGTTGTCTAAAACGGGCAGCTCTCAAAATAGCCCCCCGCATCTTTCCATTTTTTGTATCTCTTAATGGTGAGAACTAGAGCGATGGCTTCCACCGTTACACTCTCCTCTCAGTTGTTAAGGGAGAAAGGAAGGCGTGACAATTTTGAAAACATAATTTGTCAAAGAAGCAGGTCAAATCAATAAAAAAAGCCTCTTTTAATTACTATTCTGCCATTGCCACGTGTTATCTACTGTATACATGCAGGAGCTGGAGCTGCATCGAACAGATAGCAAACCGATCATTACTAGGAAAATCCTTTTAGATGGGACAGGTAGTTTCTTTGAAATGAAGTACGTTAAAAAAGATGCCCTATTCATTAGAAAAGACAATCCCTAATCTATTTACGTGAGCTGGTGGAAGATAATGGCCCTTTTTCGCCAGCGTGCAGCCAAGGGAAGTTGAGGATTTCAGAGTAATTAGGCCTGTGCCTGTCCTTGTCACATGGTTTTAATGAGTTAGACAAGGAAACGTAGGCTGAAAAGCAGGGCACAAGCGGCTGGCACCTAGCAATTCAGGCAGGGATATTCTATAGGAAGATGTGTTTTATAGCCCTGAGATAAGATTAGTGCATAAGGTGAACAACCACACCAAAATCGTGACTCTGCCTTTTTTTAATGATTGTGCCTTTAATAGAGGCGAGTGAAGATTAACTAAAACCTCTCATTATGGAGTCTCCCTGAATGAAAAATTCTTCTTATTTGTGAGACTGAAGCTATAAGAAGCTAGGACCAGGACATCGGTACTCTCTGAAAACTGCGGGTAGAGATGAAAATTCATTTCAGATGCTAAGAAAAAATTAAAATACCTCAATTTTCACAAAGCAAAATATAAAAATATTTTTGCTGGAATCTCACAAAATGGATACTCAAAGAAATGAATTGATGGTTTTAACGCCAAAGAGGTGAAATGTAATTTCATTTGGATTTATGACTGTGATCTCATTAGGGTGAATTATGTATTTAAAAGTTGTGGAATTAGTCAACTCAAATAAGGTCGCGGCAGAGCTCATGTTTCTGTAGCAACTCTTAGATAAGTGTCAGTTTCTAATATATTTTTAATTAAAAATCTAATTGGGATTTGTTATTGCCTCTAATTAATCTCCTTCAATGAAATGTAGCTCTCTGCTCATTATCTGCCTGTTTTTCTTCTTGCAGCTTTTTCTCACCCCGGCAAGTCTCAGGAGCTTGGGTTATTAGTCCCTCTTCCACCGCACTAAGTAAACCGAGGTGGGAGGAAGAGGAGGGTAAGAGCCGACACCACAGGGTGTACGTGAGGCTGAGGATTTCACAAGGCAGCCGACAGTCCCTCTGGCAGCAGTCAGACATGCTTGACCTTCAGCCCCTGGCCTCTCTCTGCGTCAGAACCAAAGCAGAGCAGGAGCTGCCAGATTTTATCTAGTCTTCTGCTAGATTTTTTGCACGAGATCTGTGAAAAGCTATTTTCTCCTCCCCTCCCCCCCTTTTTTGGATGCTGTGAAACTACATTACTCATGTTTATTGTCCCCTCATCTCCCAATAGCAGCTAGTTTGGTCATTCAAGGCTTCTGAAGCCAATTCCTACTGGCCATTGACTCAGACTGAAGTTCAAACTGCTGGCATTTATGATCTACAATGTGCTTACCCTAGCAGGCACCACCGAGAAAGCCTTTTTATGGTGTTAGCTACTGCTCCAGAGCCAGAACATAGCAGCCACAGGTTTGCTTATAATCCCAAAGGTCTGTAAAAGGGTAAAGGTACCTGAGCGCTATCGCTCTATGTTACTTAGGGAGCCGTGGAGAGCTCGGCATGCCTGGCGTGTACCATACGGGGATGCTAGGCAGCATTGAGGATCGTGCCTAAGATCCACTCTGTCTAGTCTAGGCAGCTGGTGAATCGCTTTTCTTACTTGGATGAATTTCCTGTATGTAAAGTGGCTTTCTCAGCCTTCAGGAAAAGACTGTAACTATACAAATCAAGCGTCTAAACTTGGTGCCCCCCTCTACAGGCGTTCAAAGGCATTCCTCTAGTACAGTGCTGTTGGTATCGTTTGAAGCTGCATATTCTCCACGCCCATCCCACAGCATTTTAAGGGGGGACTATGCCATGATTAAAGCTCTTCTGCGCTACCTTCCCAGTTCCAAACACATCTGCAGTACTTGTGTAGCAAAGCTCACACTCCCAATGGAGGGCACGACTGAACACTTGTACAATTACCCCGATTAAAATGCAAATAAGCAGTGTAGATTGTTTATGGGATTCAAACTTTAATCACTGACCCACTTCAACAAATAAGGGATGCAATCATGCTCCATGTAAGGATAGAGAATGTCTTTTTTCACCACTCACTTGAGTAGAAGGCTCTTGAATTTCAAGTTTTACGCTCAGAATATAAATGAGTTATCTATCTGAAGCTTTACATCTGTAACCTTGAGGAAAATTGGTCATGCTGTTTTATGCAGATACTCCCTTACTTTTTTTTTCAGACACATTTAAAATACAAGGAAAAACAATGCATACTTAATCTATAATTTGTTTGCACACGTTTAAAGGCCAACAGAATGAAAATAAAATGACTTTATTGAGATATCTACAGAGCAATCCAGTAGCACCACCTACTGTTTGAATGAAATGTTACTGAATATATATATTTATAAACAGTAAATGCATTTATAAAAACTGTGTATACAGATATATATTCTCTCCCTATATGCACACACACAGACTCCCTCTACCTTTTTTATAGCACCTATAAAATTTAATCACTTTTAGAAGAGATGAGACATGGGCTTCTAAATTGCTTTTATGTTTTCAGATTTGCTATTCTAAGGGTTCTGTGGTTCTGTGCAGGAAAGGTAGATATTAAAACAGCGATAAACTTTCTACACCGCATCTCATAATGTTTAATAGTGCCAAGAGGTGTGGTGGAAGGAAGTCTGTTTAGAGACCTGAACCCCAATGTCGTATTTCTTGAAAGTGTTTTGGCAAAATCTCCTGTCTCCACTGAAGCAGCAAGCAGCCTGGCAAATCAGAAAATCATTAGGCTGATTTCAGTAGAGGAGAAAATACAGCAGTGATTTTTTTTATATTATTTAGCGTGAAATAAGTATTTCATGAGATATGGCAGAGTTTGCAGAAATGTAAATCAGGTTGCGATAGAAAGTCATAAAATTCTCTGGGAAATGAGCAAAGAAAATACATGTGTTGGTATTTCACACGCGTCCAGCACTTTGCTGAGTTTTCTCTGTAGCTCTGGGATGTGCCAGGCATGTGATCCCGAGCCTAAAGAAGGGGCTGCGCCTGCTGCAACAGGGGGAGAAGCCCCGCGGAAGACCCAGAAGTGCAGAAGAGAGATCCTGGATACTTCACTTGATAAAAAATCAACTGTACCTGTCCTGGCATTCAGAATCGGTTAAAAAAAAAACTTCACAGTTACCCTTGTAAAGCAGAGGGGAAGTGGGCACCAGTTTGTTCCAAACTGATAAAATTGCTGGAATTTAAATGAAGATCCATGTGGAAGCTACTCGGGTGAATCCCTACAGTTGCCAGGGAAATACAAGTGAAAATATTCCAGGTGAATTAAGAAAACAGCTGACATTGGTAGAATCTGGAAAGTATTTAAATGATTAAGGAGATCAGTGAAACATAATCAAAAGTTTTTTCAAAAAAAAAGATACAAATGCAAAAATATAGAAATAAAAATACAGAAAAAATATAGAAAAAAAAGTAAGAAACATAACTGTATTCAAGGTAAGCCTCACAAAATGTGGAGGAAAATGACTCAAAGTGCTAATTTGATGCTGGGTGGCAATGGTGCAAGAGCAGTTTGTGGACTGGATCTCCATGAGTAACAGAGCATTTCTGAGAGTCAATAAAATTTTGTGAAAGACAATTGTGTGCCAAGGCCATATAGATTCATGATGAAGAAACACTGAGAACACAACATACAGGCAACCTCAAATTCAGGGAGATGTGGCAATTTTTAACATAGGTTTTTTTTCATTCCTCTTAATGATTAGCCTGAGTAATTCAGCTTTCAGATGCCCCTGAAAGGCACTGCAGGCCTTTAAAGTCCACACCAGTTCCAAATCACCTCTATAGAAGGGAAATCTTTAGGGTTGGTGACATGCCTGTAGAGGTACTTGAGTTTTTTTGCTATATATTCCTGAATCGCTAGTAAAGAAAACTGAACACCCCTTTCCAAGATTAAAGACATCTATATAACAAATAATATTCTCAGTATTAATACTGCAAATTGTCAGTTAAAAAAAAAATATTTCATGACTTAAAATACCATTGAAAAAGTATTTTCTAAGGAATAGACAAGCAACTTTGCTTGGAGAGCAGCTTCAAGTGTTGCAAGGGGTATTATGTAAGTGAATTAAAGCTAATGGATTTCAAAAACTCTTATGCAATATCTTAATTCTCCCAGCCATTTGAGATCTGCCTTAAACTTTTGAACGGGGCTGGTGAGTCTTAAAATATATAATGTTAGCAGGTTTATAAAGGCACATTTATGAAGCTCCTAAAACTGTCAGTTCATTTAGCAATCTCATTTGGTATTTTGTAGAATGTTTTGAAAGATCCCTTGCTTTATAAGAACTACAAAATACGCTATTCAGGTAGGCCATCTGGACAACCTACACAAGACAGGACCCTGCATAACTGCAATGGTTCAGAGCCTACACCCCTTGCATGGCAGGAACTGGACTCTGGAAAGCTTTCACACATGGGTCATGGAGTCCAAGTAAGAAGTTCATCACAAGTGACCACTTTCCTTCGGGAATTTTTCTGGTCACATCCTACACTTATGGACTAAAGATATAGTCTTTAGATACTTGTTGAAGTTAAAATGAGCCTAGGAAGGTAGTTTCTAAACTCAGAACAAGACTTACTTTATGTCATGTACTTCAGTAGACCAAGTTCCAGGTAGCTACTCTATGATTCTTAAAAATTCTCTTTTTTCATTATCTAGTTGGAGGTGAACTCTGCAATCAGTGTTGCTTGATCTCAGTCCCTATCAAAGACAGAACAGGTCAGAATGAGTGATGGACAGTATATAATGGGCTCCAAAGGAACCCATTTGCTCCAAACATACACTAAGCTTGGAGAGTTAACAAAGATACAAACAAGCCCCTCTTGTAATCTAATCACTGTAAAGCAAGATTTAGATAGAAGGGGGAGGATGCAGACAGTGTGAGCACAGTACTTAAGCCCATCACTTCATTTCCCTCAAAATTGTCAGTGTCCTTACCTTCCCAGTGTAGTGACATCCTGGGCACTAGAAACAGTTAAAAAATTTGTTATAAGGAAGAGGATTTCCAACCTCCTAAATCTGTTTCTTGAACAGTAAACTATGGAGACCAGCAAGCCAGATTCTCCTACTTTTACAAATAATTTACTCTGCAAAGAATCTTTTTTTCAACATACTAACATGGGGAGATGCACTATTCAGGCAAAGTTGTTTAAGAATCAAACATACTTTTGAGCAGCTAGTACTCATTTTTAGAACTTTCCCTTTTACTTATCAGCTAAAATATCACTGTTGAAGATGGATCTTACCATTTGAGCTTAATATTCCATCATTTTAAATACAAGGAATAGACTTCATTGCAAATTCAGCAAGACAAAAAAAGACTCTTTAACTTCCAATAAGTAAAAAGACACATATTTTATTGCAAAAACAACTGCAGTAAGATCAAAGTGTACAAAAAGGAACCAGAACGAATGCTAAAAAAAAGACTAGGAAGCAACTGTGGCCTCACGGGACAATGTATATTACACACTGCCTCGCTCATTTGAGAGAATTAGGACAATTCAATTTTACAATTGTTTTACAATCATTCATCCTACACAGTTATGTTATCCCTTCTGCTGCTGCACTGAGTGCTGGGCTCACATGTTTCAGGAAGTCTGTACCTAGAAATGCTTTACGTATTTTTATTTATCCACTTTGTATACTGTAAACAAAACTTTGGCAGATTTTTTTTTAAACCTTCCTTGCAGATTGAGTTTTAAGGACAATATTTTACCACCTAGCTTTGGTAGTGGTTGATTTTTAAGAATGTTTGCTGTTCACACAATTTGCATTAGATTCTTAAAACACCATCACTGAAACAAAAGTTGATTTGTACAAAAGAACCATCAGAGAGACTAAAAAAAAATATTTTAGAACATTTTAACTATTTAAAGTCTTTACTGTATCATAGTCACTTCAAGTGTCGGGAAGCAGTTTTCTACTATCTTGAACTTTTCTTCAGAAAGCAGGTTTTCTTGCTTCAGTTGTCCAATAAGAGCTTCCAAAGATCTGAGTCTCCCCAAAGTTTTTATCTCCTGCGTTTCAAGTAAACTTACCTTAGAGTGGAGTTTCGAAATTTTTTGCCAAAGGTGATCTCTGTCTAGGTCTTGTTTGCAGTATGAATGTTCAGTTTGCAATACTTCAATCCCACTACAGGCATTTATTAATGCAGATTTTTCTGTTTCCATTTCTGTTTCTTCCATGTCAAGAAACTCTTGGTTAATGGGCAGGAAAGAGCCGTTTAGTATTTGAGGCTCTTGAGGACTCTCAGCCGGTACAATGATAGCAATGACAGATTCTTCACTTCCATTAAATTCTTCAATAGTTTGTGTGACTGTACTGACTAAAATGGTATTTTCACTTGCTGGCTGTACTTCGACAGAGCAGCCTCCAATGTGACAGTTAGGATTTTCAATTGGATAGGCAGTAATTGAACCTAAGGCATTTTTCAATGTCAGAGGTGAATTCAAGTACTCAGGGTCTGCAAATTGCAAGACTGTAGCTGTACAACTTACTGGATTCTCTATAGAATCATGAACACTGGTAGATTCCACATTCTGGACTGCTGCTGTCATTAAAATGTGCTGATTTATAGGCTGTTTAGAAGAATTAAGAACTATACTGTCAGCTTGAAAGTCTTCTCTGTATTGAGGCTGTAGTTTTTCCATTTGCAGAGGTTTACTCAACCCAGTTGAGCAAACTACTTCTGCTTTTTCATCTGTATTTTCTGCAACTCCAGGATTTTTCTTTGGTGTACAAGGTTCAAGCGATACAGATACTTTATATGACTCTCCTTTTGCACTTCCTTCTTCCAGATCTTCTCTCTTTAGCTCTTGTGGCTTGCGCTTAGAAGAGTCTTTTTCCTATAGCGGCAGAAAAAAAAAAAGGGGGGGGGGGGGGGCACAACCCTCACTCTATCATTCTATGGTATAACTAATGGCATAACTGTCTTCCATAACTTTATTATGACCTTTTTTAGAGGTCCTGCTCAAACATTACTCAGAGGCTCTAAAGACAGGAATACAATCTTTCTCTTTTTCAGGTTCAGTCTATTGATTATGTTATTGATTTAAATGAGTTGTAATAATTTTAAAAGCAACGAGGAGAAGCAGCTGTTCAAATCTGCCCAACTGGGAAGCACCTCTTATTACAGCTTGAAACTCTGTATCCGATATATGTGTACGTACAATCACATATGCAGAATTTTATATTTTTTTGTTTTTTGGGGCAACTCATCAAAATTAACTTTTCATTCCAGGGAGTCAAAGCTTGAGCTTGATGACTAAAAATATTTTGTTAAATTAATAAATCACAAATTTCAGTTTCAGTAATTCAGCCACTTCAGTCCTTGCATTTCTCCCACTTCTAATATTGTTTTCCTCCTGATGATTTAGTGGAAGACAGCTATGTGCCACAAGAGAATCGGCATAGTTTTGATGAAAATTAGGTGCCTGCATTGAACAGTGCTTTTATGGAACCACTTGCAAAACTTTGTGCAAAACAAGACAGAATATCCTTCTTTGCACACCCATTGCAGCCTACATTCCAGAGCACTTAGCTATTAGAGAGGCTAGAGACAAAAAAAGAGAAATGTGTAGTTTGAGTCCAAAACATTCTATATCCAGTATTTAGGTACAGTTCATAGAAGCCTCAAAAGAAAATTAGGTTATTAATTAAGAGCAGCTGCACAGGGGAAAAAAATAGGCAGAATAATAATATTCGCACAAGAAATAAACTTATGAAAAATCTTCTGTAATTACCAGTTTAAAAGAAAAACTGAACCTTCAGTCGAAGAATGGAAAGTTGTTCTTCGTTCTCACTGTCTGTTCACTGAGCAATTATATATTCATTTTGTGTCAATCCTGCTGACAAAATATTTTGATGGACCAGATTTCTATTTTAAAAATAAAGTATGACTATATTACACTTAAATGAATGGCTCTATAACATAAATAGCTGGTTAGCTTTACCCTACAATAAAAATAACAATGATTAAAAAAACAAAAAACAAAAAACAAAAAACAAACACCCACCCTGCCTCCAAATTACCTCATCCCCTGGGGAAGCGAAAATCGTGGGCACGGCGGTGTGCTTCAGGTACCGGATGCCCCAACGCACATCCAGCGAGTCGGGGGTGAAGTGATCGCTGCACAGAAGCTGGTGTTTGCTCGGAATCCACGCATCTCGCTTCATATTCCGCAGCCATTTCTCTAGTCTCTCTTTATCGTGAAGTGGAAACCTGGTTTGAAACAGTTGGGAGGAAAAAAGGCAATACTAAGCTTATTTATGTTTCTAAGCAAAGGATATCCTATTCTTCCATACAAGGAAGTCCTTCCTTAGAAAAGGAATCAAACGAGCCCTATCTCTCTCCTTTCCTTTTTAATACAAAACACCTATCATTATGTTGCATATATGCTAATCCAGTAAAATCCACATTATTTTTAGTGTGGGAGCTCAAAACCAGAAGTTCTATTGATTTCTTCAAGTTCTTCTGATTTCTTCAGATCTTTCTTCACTTCATCCAGATGTGAAAAACAGTCTAAAGCCTCTTTAAAGGAGTCATTTTCATCTACTCCCTAAACATGAGCACGTGCTCCTAACCCCATTCCTCTTCCCCTAGCTATTTTTCCCATGTGATCAACAATCATTTCTTCTGATAACAGTTATTACCATCCATCAATCAACATTAACAGACCACAATAACATTCATGGGCCTGCAGCGCACACACAATTGGGTCCGTTCTGGCATCTTGTCACACAGGGCAGCTGTGGCGAGAGTCGGCACGGGCAGGAGCCCCGTGGTGCCTGGATCCCACAGCCGGCACCGTGACGGCGAACCCCGAATCTCGCCCTCAGCCCCCTCCTACTGCAGCTTTGCTCCACACACCCGCACACGGCAGCAGCTCTTCTGCAGCAGGCCGACACTTCCAGAACTGCAGACTTGGATGATGGCACCTGAAATTCACAGGTACATGTGCATTTCTTTCTCCCTCCTTCCCCTATCTTCTGATTTTTTTTTTTTTTTATTTGCCACTGAAGCTTTCAAGCGCTGAGGAAATAGAACAAACATTTGATGCAACAAGCTCTGAGTAAACGTAGGAATGAAAAGAATAATGCTGGAGAGAACAAGATAACCTCTCAAGGACAGGTTAGGAGCTCAGCCTTTTCAAACCCTGCCTACCTAGTTAGTGTGCACCCAATAGCAGCCTTCTAAGTACTACCCGGCATGTCCCATGAACAGTGAGGGCAGCATGGGATGTTATGATATAGCTCTGAAGGGACCACTCAGTGAGAGGTCAGTTTCTTACAAACTGCCAGCAACTGCACCTTCCTCTTCAAGAAAGCCTTGAGAGCATTCGCTTCCATTGCCATTATCCCTGTGACACAGCTCTCGCTGCCTTCATGTCAGTCATTCTGCTTCAGACTGGGAAACAAATCTGAGGTGACAGAAAATGTCTGGTAGCCAAATTCTTTATTTTAGATAAAGAGCGAGTTCACCAAAACCTGCTTCTGCTCTCCTAGGGCCTTATTCATCATTAAAGTCTGTTCTCTGTTGTAAAGCAGATAAAATGAAAAATGGAAAGGACTATCCAGAATTTACACCCACAGAAGTCAGAGAGATGAAGAAAGATAGGAAAGAAGGGCAGTTAGACCATCTGAAATTAGGACATAGGGAATTAAGTGCAAGGAATTGGGGAATTAAGTGCAAGGAATTGGATGCAAGATCACCATGCAGCAGAGGATTTTTTTGGGATTTTAAAAGGCAAGGGAATTTATCAGTGGATTTCACATCAGTAGCCGTTGCTCATGGAGGGCTAATGTTCTCTGTGAATCCAGTTTTAGCACCCCTTCCACAGGACTGTATTACTAGGTGCATAGCACAAATCTACGGCTACGTAAGACAGCTCTTTGTTTTTGAAATCATCCTTACACTAATGCCATACATTTGAATATAAATATGTGTCATCACTCAAACATGTTATGATCACCCATGTGATGCAAGTTTTCTCTGAAGTATTACAAATAATTTATTTCTCCTCATTTTCATTATTGGTTTATGCTTAGCACTAAGTCACATACTGAAGATACATTTATGCTGGGGTAAAGAGGTTTCCTTCCATCTCAACTAAAATCCCTTTCAAAGCAATGGTCTTCCTACACAGCCTTCCTGATCTGGGAATAGCAATTAGTACTCAGCCCAAAACTGAACTGAACTAAACTATCAGCTTAGCTTACAGTGAAGTTTTACCAAAATGACTTTTTGCCTTGGAGCTCCATTGTGAAGTTTATTCCTCAAATGCTTCTTAAATGCTAAGAAATTCTTCCCATCAACGAATGCTATGGCACTTTTATTTAGCGGAAATGCCTCAACATGCTACCTACATATCTACATTTTGAGAAACTTGGTTCTAAATGGCTGATTGTGGTAGTGGGCAGCCACAGAACCACATCAGTGCAGGGGACAGCGCAGACCTGGGGTGCTAAAGATGTCAGTGCCCAGGGCTCTGCAGCTACCAACAGATTTTTAGCAACAAACCTAATTAGCTGGTGACTAGCTCAAATTTCTCCCTACAAAATAGCAGTGCTTCTCCCAAGAGTGTATGCAGGACATTAATTTAAGTGGGTACATTATTGTTTTGGAAAGTCAGCATCTATTTACTTCTCCAGTCTATTAAGCCCTTCATCGGCCTGTCAGACAGAGGAGCTGCACTCAGCTACTCCACCACCAAGCAAAAGTGCTGGTTTGGTTAAAACATCCCTACTGCAGAGGCAGGCAGGCTTGCAAAAAAATAAAATTTTAAATAAAAATAGGTTAATCATGACCCTTGCACTTCTCCTCCCTCAACTACGTGTGCCTCCCTCCAGCCATGCACTCCGCGGAGCTGCCCATTCCTCGCCCCCCAAAAAGTAAAGTTTTTCGGACGCAACTGTCCCCATTTTTCCCCAAAACTGCCCCCTTTCGCCCTTCCCGGCTAATGAGGGGCCGCATGCCCGTCAGGGCTGCCCGCCACCTCCCCGGGCCCCGGA